>JAIPRK010001901.1:7467-37479 GCA_025469195.1 Chaitophorus viminalis
AAATATAAAATACTATATTATTATATACACATTTTAGACAAACATATTAACTCCGTTCAGAATCGTTATTCGTATACAATGATATCTATCATTGCATTCAAATTTAGCAAATCCATTGTAATAATGAGATAAATCTTATAAACGAGGTGCATTCCAACCCCAACTGTACAGGAAAGCGAGGCTCATCTGTTTTTTAAATATTATACTCATTTTTAAGCAACGTATAGACATTTGAAGTATTCAATTTTTTCCAATTTTTTTTTTTTTATAATTGTTGATAAAAATATTTGACTGATACAAAATACTTGAAAATTTAAAAGGAGGTTATACAAAAGTTGTTGTTAGTGTCATTTCAAATTATTCATATCCATGAGCACAATTGCACAATTATTTTTTATAAGCGTTTGAAAAGCAAATACTTACATAATATTTTATATTAAATATAACATAATATATTATGTAGGTAGTATATCTAGTTTTCTAGACTAACATATTATCATCTCCGTTCAGAATGGTTATTTGTATATAATGATATCTATCGGCTATCATTGTATTCAGATTAAACAAATTCATTGTAATGACCTATCCTATGAACAACGTCTACTTGACCCCAAGTGTCCAGCAGAGCTAGGCCCATCCGGTTCTTTTTTATAATATTATTATTATTAATATTGTTAAGTTACAACTCGTGCATAGAATTCATGTATCAAAAATTGAATTAGAACTTATATAATAACTTGAAACAACTGATTAAGTTACGGCTTTTAATGTTATAACATTTAGTTGTAATTTTTGATTCTATAATTTATTTGAAACATGAAAGTCTACAATTAATTATTTTAATTTAGGCAATTCATATTGATATAATTATACATTAATACTTATTTTTATTAATTTGAGATATGTCAATATGTGAGTAGGTGAATGAATGTTGTGTGCAATGAGCAGTTATTAGTTATTGCCTTGATCGCGTAATAAGGTTTAAGCAATCGGCTAATATATGAATTTCAGCAGTTCCAGGAACGTTGCTCATAACGGTAAAACGAAATTTTTATTTTTGATTCAAGCTGTGATTAATATTTTCAATTAAAATGTTTAAATAGAGTTATATCATATACGATCAATTACAATATCGATATTATTTATTAATTAGAAAATAAAAATCATTATTGATATACTTATATTATTATTGACTTGTATTAAACTTACGATTATTTAAGTTTTTTTTGTCATCTATAAATTTAAACATGTCATACAATTAATATAATTAATATCAATTTTCTTTTGCATTTATCATTCTAAATATTGAAGTTAATTTTTTCTGATCAAATTAATCCATTTAAAAGAATAATAAATGTTGAGATAAAATAATACAATGACGTATTTTAATTTAGTACAAGTTCTAGAAAATAATTATCAGTTTTATTTTATTTTTTTTTATAGGATTGTGGAATATGGTGGAAGTAAGAGGAAATTTTTTTAAATTAGTTTCTTGGAAACAAAGTATAAGTGGGTTGAGTTCACAAAGAACTCGGTTTATATCAACGGATCTTTTGAAGAATCCGTTTATATTCCATTGGATTATACTGATCATGAATAAAGGGTAAATATTTATTTATTTATTTATTTATTATTTTTTTTTTTATAATAATTTTTGAAGTTTTTAATAGAAATTTTTGCAATAATTTGATAATCTTCTTGAGGTACCATACTTTTGAAAAGGAGATTAGCTAACTTTGTTAGTTTGGATTTCATTGTATGATCTGAGATTTTAGGTCGAACCTTTTCAGTTATATCTATTAACGTTGGTATATCTGCATTTACTTGTTGACAAAGTGAATGAATGTTAATGGCATTGTTTGAGAAGTTTTCAATGACGTATTGAAATTGAAGAAGAGATAGTAGATGGTTATTATTGTTAATGAAAAACTCTTCAGCTAGTTTTAGTGGATTCTCCAACGAAGTATCATCTAGATTTGATAAAGAGTTCGTCTGGGAACTGATTTTTACTTTTTTTTTTGTGGGTTTATTTATAGCGATGGGTGACGTTGGTAAGTTTGTTGTGGAGGGAGATTTAAGAGGCAAGTATACTTTAGAGAGAGGTCTTTTATTTTTATCATTTGTTAAGATAAGTGTAGGGTTATATTAAAGCATATTTGATACATATTCAATATTTTCTTGGCTGGACGCAGTTTGTTTATCATTTGGAGGAAACGGAGGGATAGGTGAAGTCAAAATGTCCGCAGGGGAATTTCTGAGTTCAGCCCTGCCAATGGATTTATCATTTAATGAGACATATATGGGAGGAGCCGGTCATTGAATAGTTCACAGTTTCGTCTTTTGATGAGGAAGGGGGAGTCTCTTCAACTAGAACTTTCGAGATAGTGTCAGGGGTGTTAATTTCATTGAAATTGATAAGATGATCATTTTTAGATTTAACTTCATTATTTTTTTTACAGTTGGATGTTGTGTGATCAATCAAACTGCATACGATGCATGTGATTTGGTCATCAGTGAAAAATATTCTGAACTGATTTTCGTTAACATTAATTAATAGCGTGTTTGGAAGTTTAGGAACATCTTCATGGTTGATGAACATTTGGCGGCGGAAGCTCATTATGTGATCATAACCTTCGATCTTGATTCCGGATTTGAGATGGTTAATTTGTGAGATCGGGATAATATCTATAATTCTATGAGTGTCTATTATAGTTTAGTTAGGTATGGATGGGCATACGTTGGAAATAATAAATCTTTTTGTCGGATTGATTAATCTACGTATTGGAATTAAATGGTCGTTAATATTTATGTGTTTCGTTGTTAGCATTAAGTTGTCCAAGATTTGTTTTTTGGACAAAAAAATGCAAAAACGGTTATTTGATATTCTAGAAACAAATTTAATATTTTTCGGTAGGACTAATTTACCGATTGTTAGGATGTATTCAATTTGAGGTACGCCGTCGATAGAATTTAATTCAATAGCCTGTTCCCTGTTCGGAGTCTTTTCCGTAGCGGCAGCGTTTACAAAATTTATATTGTTATCTGTGTTGTTGTTTGATGTAGTATTGATGGTATGGGTAATAAGAGCTTGTGAATTGGAAGAAATATTGTCATTAGTGAGCGACGCGATAGTGTTCGCTGCCCGTGTGTTATCGGCGTGAGGCACTGGAGAGGAGGAGAGAGTAATGTTTTTGCTATCGGAGCGTTGTGTGGTGTTGTTGGGATTGCTGAGTGGGGAAGAAGTTTTACGATTTGTGTCCGCCTCGGAGGTATTAGAGGCTGACCGAGAAGTCGAAGATAATTTACTATCTTGTATGTTTAAAGTTGATTGAATTGATGAGATGTTAAGTTTTGAACGATTGGATTTATTAAGATTCAACATTGCAGGCATGTTGTTTCCCTTGGGATTATTCATGGCTTGACTATTACGGTGTATATGAGTTTTATAATAATAATCGCATCATATTTCCTGGAAGACGTCGACTATGTTGCTGATTTGACGTGCTAGCGGAAGCTATAAAAACGTCAGCGATATAACACATGTGTTGCACTGTCAGTGGTCGAACACGAACTGAGTTTCTAGTTTTCTACTGTAGTTATAGTGTATCAAAGTATTTTAATTGAGTTATTAGGTTGGTATGAACTATTTTTAAGAAGATTTAAAGATATTATGAAATTGAAAACTAAATCCAACCAACTGTATGCAAATTATAGAATAAGTGTTCGTAGATTTATGGAAATTCGAATTTACGAAAGACTTTAGAGTCTTCTTCTCCTTTGCTTTTATTTCAAATTTTTAGAGTCGACCACTTTTGTCCTAAACGTCTACTTCTCTCGATTTTCCACACATTAACAACACTCATATCCTTCTCAATCATATTCGACGATTTTTTTTTTTTTTAATCTTCCTCTTTCTCTTTTCCCTCCAACATACATTTTCTGAACTTCTCTTATTATTTTTGTTTCTCTCACTTCATGATATGCCCAAACCATGTCTGTCTATTTTTTCTTATCCTGACCACTATCAACATTACACTAATACTACCTCTGACGTATTCATTCCTTATTCTGTCTTCTTTCATCCTCATCTATGCATTCTAATTTCCGTAAGACTCATATTCAGTTTTATTCACCTCAAAACCACCCAATTATTCCCAACCATATAGCATAGTTCGTCTCACTACTCTCCTGTAAGATTTACCTTTCAACACCTCTTTGGAATTATTTTATCACATAAAATTGCTAACGCTTCTCTTCACTTCATCCAACCACATTTAATTATATATTTTACGTCCATGTCAAAGCCCACATCCTTTTTTACAAATGATACTAAATATTATAACTCTCAACTTCACCTATCACAACACCACCTATTATCGTTGATCACCTCTTTCCCTTAATTCTAGTTCTTCTCCTCCAAAGTCATATTCTATATGATTGACTAAACAGTACTAGAGTAAACAATTTACTAAATAGTAGACTAAATAGAAATAAAAAGATAAAAATATTATTCGAAAATGTTATTGCTTATCTGAAATTAATTATACTATTAATAAAATCTCATTGATGCATTAACTAAAAATTAATTCTACAACATTATATGTACGAATTATTGATGGTATTAACTTTAATTTCATGAATATTATTAATAATATAATATTAAATAGTAATTATAGTAATTAATATATAATATTAATTAATTTAAAATAATATTAACTAATACAAAATAATATTATACATACCACAATTTTCTGTTGAACTTATATAGTGCACGTACGATGATTTAAGGTCTATAAAATTAAAAGTATAGTTATATTGTTTTTCTATAAAGAATTTTTTTTATTAATATTACAGTGTACTCATGATTTATTTATATTAAATAGATTTTAAAAAACCTGGTATCAAAGATTAAATGTTAAAAAAGTTTAATAAATTTATATAAAATGGCAATGTATAATGTATCATTGTTAATAATCAGTAATTAAATGTCGTGAATGAAGTTTTGACTAAAATAAAACATTTTTTAATATTCCAACTATCAAAATAAATGGATTATTAAAATTATTCCTTCATATAGCAACCACATACCATTTAATCCTTGGTCATCTATAAATAAAAATTTAAATTTATTAAATTTAATATAATAAGCATGTACACATTTAAGTTTGACAAATAAATCCAATATTTGAAAACTATGCTACAAATATATTTGCTTGAATTTTCATAAAACATGATTGAAAAATAATTAAAGGTACCCTTTATAGTTTAATATAATTGTCTTATTGTTGATATGGAATTATAATATCATGTCTTATTAATTGGATATGAGTAATTGTTAAGTTATTATAATCAAATATGTATAGAAAAATTAATGGCTATAAATTGTTCCTAATTGTTTTAGAATACTATGAATTGTAATATTTTAATTATGACGTATTACATTTTATATAATTTAACAATCATGATAATACTAATTGATCTTTTTTTTTTTTTTGATCTATTTACAAACCGAAGCTTTTTAGTAGGATTACTATTATTATTAATTTTATAAAGTTTTACAAGACTATTTTCTTGGGGCAGTAAAAATATTTGTATTTTATATCTACTTTGAATACATAAATACAATACAATACCTAGTGGATTAAATAAAAAAATCACCGTTTAAATAAAATAAAACAAATTAACTTTAAAAATTAAAATAATATCATACTTGGTGGTTGATCTAAAAAAATAATAATACATTTTTATAATAAAAAATAATTAATCTCTATTAGTCAGGTTAGGTTGCGTAATTTGTGTAGAGGTAATCAAATAATAAAAATACTTCAAATATAAAAAAATAAATCGATAAATAGCTTCTTGAATCCAAATAAGAGTTATGTTTCTTATAATATGAGGTAAATTTAGAATGCAAAAAAAAATTCGGTTGTAGAGCCTTACATATCATAAGTTATCACTTTGGTCTAATTGAATAGCCAAAATAATTGATATTCTAAAAAGGTTTTCTTAGTGACATAATTTTTCTATAATTTATTGTTTATTTATTGAATAAATTAAGTATAATCTATTAAATGGTTTTGGGTTGGAATTTTATATCATTTGCATATTTCTTATGAGATACCTACTTAAAAAATAGTAGAGCAAGTTAAAAATGTGTTTCATGATACAGAGAACTCAAATAAAAAATGTTATTTTGCTTTTTTTGCATATTTTGTGATATTTTAGTTTTTAGTGCTTCTTTGACTTTTTGAGACTTTCTTTTTGCATTTTTACCTTTTTATTAATTAAAATTGGTCATGTTTTATGAAATTATATTTTAGAAAACGAGTAATCGAAATATCAAGTAAATTGTAAATGTAGAGATTAAATAAATATACCGATTTTCATGATGCAACGTAGTACAATTACAGTAATAATATTTAGGTATAATATAATTTTATGATAATTTCGTATTAAGTATTTGGTTCTAATTCTTGTTATCTGCTGATTTTGTTGAACCCTTCAGGATCGTGGTGAGAGTGACTAAATGATTTCAAAACTTAAGTAAATACCTATAATAATTTGTAAGTGATTAAAAAATTATTGATTAATAAATTTTCTTTATTTACATATTTTATTGTTTTTATTGCATGTTTTTAGCGCATATTTATGCAATTTTAAGTGCTATAAAATTCCAACCCTCATAACTATATACTTAAAATTATTCTATTGACCAAATTCAATATGTTTAACTGTCTTAGAAAAACTAATGTCATGAATTATGAGAAATTATTATTATATTGTATATATGAACTGTGATGGACTACAATTATTCGATTGATCAAATAAAGAAAACATTTAACCACTAGCATTGGAGCTTGATTAGAGTAGCTTGATTAAATATATTTCCTAGAAAAGACGTAATCTTCCGAAAATAATTAATAACTACAAAAGATCATTTATAATTTGTAGTCAGCCACGATTTTAGCAACATAACAATCAGCTGTTTTATTATAATTTTGGCTTATCCGTATAATATTTTCTAACTATAGTTAAAATAATATATAGTTTATCTTTTGTTTGGTGTACATGGAAAAAACCTCTACGTGTTGTACCCCAGGCAACGTTTTTAATGGCTAATTTTTCCAAACCCAGGCGCATAAAATGTCTACAAAACTAGATATAAAACAGCTCTTTTCAGGGCCAGAACTAACGATCACCTCATTTAATATTGAGGATATTAATTCAGATAAGGAAGAACTGCTTGCTGACTTGTATAAAGAAAACGCATGTGATGTTATATGTGTGTAAGAAACACACAGAATTGAAGAGATGAATATTCCAAAAATCAATGGTATGAAACACACGTATGCGATATGACCACACAGGAAGCATAGAAGTGCCATATTTGTTGGAAAATTATCGATATCACGTCTAAATAAACAAAAAAATAGATTATATCGAGATTCTCACTATAGAAGTAGGAAAATACACTGTTACCTCTATTTAAAAATCTCATAATTCAACATTTGCATTCAAGAAACTAGTTTATTTTGGTATTAAAAATATACACATTATTATAGAAGATTTTAATAGCCACCATACTGTACCCCAGGCAATACAGAGACTAACTATGGTTACGATGAAACAAATAGTAATGACCATCGAGTCAAGGTTTGGGCAGAGTCTAATAGGCTAGCATTAATCCATGATCCAAAACTTCCACCATCATTCAACAGTGGTAGATGAAAAAAAGGCTGTAAACCCGACATACTGTTTGTAAGCAATACAATAACTCCCCAATGTATCAAGGAAATCTGAAGATTTATATTGCACACGCAGCACCAACCCATACTGTGCAAAGTTATGGCAGTAATCAAACCTTGTGATGCTTTATTTTTGAGGCGATATAACTTCAAAAAAGCATATTGGAACACTTTTACGAAAGTTCTAGATGATACGGTTGTCGCACTCGAACCAGTAAATGAGAACTAAGAAGCTTTTACGAAGTTAGTAAAATTTACTTCTAGAAAAAATATACCAAGAGGTTGCTTAGTCCCAGGGCTAACACCTAAATCAGTAGAAACACTGAAACACTACACCGATAAATATGAATCCTATGATAATACGATAGAAAAGGGAGAAAAATCTTAATCGTATTAAACGTTTAGATAGTAACCCCAGAGAAAAACCAAAGTTACCATTAATAACACCAAACCAAATTGCACACCATCTCCTAATAAACGGTAAAAATAAAGTGCCGAAACCTAAATATTGTAAACCGAAGATTATATGGACGGAAAACAATGAAAACATGAACTTGAAAACACAATCCTATTTACATAACTTAAAGTTGCCATAGAGACATTAAAGAACGGGAAAGCGGCCAGGTTATGTAACGTGTTCTCCGAACAGATAAAACATTTCGGCTACAACAAAACCATGGCTGTTATATACCTTTCAATAATATCAGAGTTACCTTAAGGATCCCTAAGATCTAAATAAAGGCGAAAATAATAGCTTTGTTGAAGCTTTGGAGAAACCTGATACTCCATCTAGCTATCGGCCGGTCTTTATATTATGTGACATATACAAATTTTATGAAAGGATTCTTCTAAATAAACAAGACCCTATTATTGATAACCAACTCATAAAGGAATAGGTCAGTGTCCACCCAGAGAAATCAAGCACAGGACAGGTTTTAAATCTTACCTAATATATTGAAAACGAGTTCGAAGAGAAGAAATTTACCGGAGTATCCTTTATTGACTTATCGTCCGCGTACGATACGGCGTACGCACGCCAACCATGACTTACTATCGGATGACAAGAGATTACAAATGTACGCAAATAATTCAAATATTCTTGAGCAATCAGGTTCTTTATAACACTAATCGGGAAAAACAGCAGATGGAAAAACATAAGAAATGGGCTACCACAGGGAAGCGTGTTGGCTCCCATGATTTTTAATATATATACCAATGATCAACCAATATCTACGGATAACAGTTTCAAACACTATGTATATATGAGGATGATTCAGTAATTGCTCTACAAGCTAGGCAGTAGTGGAAGCAAAAGTCTTCCTATACGGTTCAAACATTAAACTGTATAGGAAACTTCTATAGGGCTAATTATCTGAAGCCAAATCTCAGTAAAACCAACGTTTGTGATATCCACTTAAGAAACAAGCAGGCAAACAGAAAATTAGTAGTGAAAATGGAAAATATAGAATTAACCCATTGTAGTTCACCCATATATCTAGGCGTGATGTTGGATAGAGCATTAACATACAAGACTCTCACTACAAAAAGACCAGTAAGAAAATCAATACCTGAAATGACCTGATACGGAAATTAACAGGATTATCGTGGGTGCACAACTACATGCATTACGGGTATCAGCGATGGCACTATGCTATTCAGTGGTGGAGTATGCATGCCTGGTCTGGGGAAGCTCTACTCACACAAAGAAAATAGATATTGTCTTAAATACAACATATTGTCTAATCACAGGATGCCTTAGAAATACACTACACCAATGGACAAAGTTTACCTACTAGCAGGTATTCCACCACCACCGGTTCGACGTTGGATATCCGCTAAAATTGAACGCGGTAAACAAACAAGAGACACAAGACACACTATATACTGCCAAAATTTCACCACTTCCCGTTTGGAATCAAGAAAATTTTTCCTAAAGATAACTAAAGAGCTATCGGAAACAGCAATACTAAAAAAAACTGATAACGGACACTACCGGTAAAGGTGGATGGAACCATCAGAAATATTACCTACTGGTAACAATCTAGACTTGCCGATATGGAAGACACTGAACAGACTGCGTATTGGTGTAGGACGGTCAAAAGAAATTATGAGGAAATTGGGATATGGAGATTAAGATAAAACTTGCATATATGGACAATATCACACTTACTGGTTTGTCCACAAGGGCCAAGCCCATGCACACAAAATGATCTTATGATACAGAGGCGTTCTCAGGATATTTCAATGAAGGGGGATGAAAAAAATGGTTACATAATTAGCCGTGAGGTTAGGTTAGGGTTTCACCTCCACAACTCCCCGATTATAATAATGAATATTAAAATAATGATAGTTGATAATATCAAATAACTAATTCAAGTCATTTTTACTGTACATTCTATTTAAAACTATAAAACAGTCAAACAGGTATTTTAATTTCTAAACAATTATTTTAATAATTCATTTTATGTAAAAATTCAAATTAATTTAACGATTTATCTCGATTTTTGAGCTAAAATATTGAGAACTTTTTCTGAATCAATAGGCATTTCTTTATGAATGGCCAACAATGTTAGTCCATTAAGACGGTCATAGAAAATATAATCATAATATAAAAAAAAAAATTAATTATGGTTATAATAAATTTACTGTTTACTTCAGTCATTGTGTTTCTCTGTTAGGTTTTAAGTCTTTATTTCGAACATGAGAAAATCCTATCTGGAGTTGACGTAGAGACTGGCAAGGTGCATAGTATTTTTAAAAGTTAGTAGATATTTGGACAAATTTCAAAATTACATAAACGTAGTACATCTATGGCCGTTTTAGGAAATTTATCAATTATTTTTAATTTTGACTGCCATATTTTCAATAAAGCAATAACTGTATATGAACATCTGTATCAAAGTAAAATTTTACAAGTTTTTATTTTTAAAATGGTTCGTGTTCAATAATTTGTGTTTCAACAAATTGCCTGTTATATGTTATCAGTGATAAATAATAATATTGTTTATGGTTGGTGGAATCAATAATCACGATAAAGAAAAATAGAAATAAAAGAAATAAAAAAAAATGACTAGTCAATATTGAAAACATTTATCAAAAGTAGACAAAATGTGTGTTACTAATATGTAAGAAAATAAAGAACCTTTGGGGGGGATCTATCCCTCATATCCCCCCCCCCCCGTGAGAACGCCCATGTTATGATAAGCAACCAGAAGGCGGTGAATATAGCTGTATACTGGGTAAAAGAAAATATATAATTAAAAAGCAATGTACATTACCATTCACTTTACCATATATTAGTGTGGTAATATTATTAATATTTTACTTAGTTATACTTCTTACTTATTTATTATTATTTATTTAGTTTTGTTGAATAAATTACATATTTATTATATTTTAAATATATGACAAGAGAAAAAAATAAAAAATATGTCTTTTGTAAATCAAATTTGTTTCCATAATTTCTTAAGCGAAGAAATTTAACCTATTCTTCTCAAGAAATTTGCGTTATGGGAACTTGCAAGGGATATCGATAAGAATGATATTCATCTTGGTAATAGTATCTAATTCTACCAATTCTTTGTTCTTTTGTTCCCTCTCACTTCCATCTGAGCCAAAACTTACTTCCCTCCTATACAATTATATTAGATAGTTGACTTAGATTTATCATTCTTAAATTAAGACAGTCTTATTTATATATTACAGTTTTAAAGGTAGGGTTTTATTTAGTATCACTTTTTTACATACCAATAGATATACTGGTATCATTGCTCTTGATTCCTGAAAAATGATAAATTAAAAATTATTTTTCTTTGTAATTATGATGCTATGCGTTATCTCTCTACTCAGCTGAACAACTGAATCTTCCCCTTACTTAAGTGTAAAATCACGAGAGAGAGAAGGCGCAGTGGCCCAGTTATTACGTGTCGACTTCTCGGTCGTAGATTCAAACCTATATCGTCACTAAATTTTTCACTCGCAATTTCACACCCATGACGTCAACATGGGGCTGAATCATTTAACTAATATACAATTGATTTTATATTTTGGTACAAGAAAACTAGTATATAATTGTATAAAATAAAAATATTTTCGTTTACACTATAGTGCATTTAACATTAAATGCGACTCGATAGCTCTCCTCCTGGTAGATCTCAAATCAATGATTCTTTAAAAATACTAATTAATAACACTGCATGTTTTTCAAATTGTACGTTCCACTAGTACCATTGACAATATAGTACCATTATACAATATCATACAATCAATACAAATACGTAATTTTAAATTTACCACGCAATACTGTGTACCAATTTTAGCATCAATACTCCGGCCACTGAGAGAGCGCTTCTGGGTGGCAACCAAAATTCGTCCGTTTTCGCGCATTCTCAACACTAAACCCTCGAAAACACTGGCCATCGTCACTGCCGCTGCTACCACACACCTACACTGCGAACTGAGTGGGGGGGATTTACGGTAGAAACTATATAGGTAGTAGAAACCAAGGAATTCAAACATATGTATGCGCGAATAAGTATACTAGTGCCACTCTAAGAACGCTACTCGTTCGCGGATCCAATTGACCGGGCTCCAGAGTTTTGTACCCAAATTTTTCCCACTCTATCATCCAGTCACCGCCGTAAATTCCCCTCCTCGCCAGGTACGACTGGCGGCAGTAGCGGCGGCGGCGATAGTGGCGACGGCCAGAGTTGACGGCGGCCAGCGTTCGGGAAGGTTTAGTGGGGGGAATGCGCGAGATCGGACGAATTTTGGTCGTCGCCCAGTAGCGTTCTTAGAGTGGCACTAGTATAGTTCTCTCTCGGTGGCCCGACTATAGCTCTTTTGATGAACTGTTATCGGATCACAGTTGCAGTAAAATGAAAAATTATTGTGGATTCATCCTATGCTTAGTTTTATATAAAAACTATCAATTTTATAAATAATTACTGTTGAAGACTTACCATTGAAATGAAAAGTATAAATAAGTGGTGCTGCTATATTTTTAGATTCATAATACATTAATAACATGTATGTTGAACATATTCATTCATTTGAAGTTAAATTTGATAGCATAATAATTATAGGGTACTTTTTGAAAGTCTAGTGTTTTAATTACTTTTTCATAGTTGCGAAATATTAAAAATATATCGGTTATAACATAATTCATCTGTATCATGATTAAGTCATTCAGAATGTTCACATATTATTACTAAAACTTTTAAAATAGTTTATTAAATGTCAATTTTAACATATTCATATAATAAACACTGACTTCAAGGTCTGGTTAGATTCAGTAGTAGGCTAAATGATATTTCTGTATGAGTCTTTTAAACTTGAGGTAAATATACAAAATATTCATTTCTCACATAAAAAAATTAAAAAACATTTCCGAGTGATATCCTATTATAAGAACCAAATTGTTTAATAACGTTGGGTAAACTTTTATTTTTTAAACTGATGTGAAATATGAAAATGTTTTGAAAGTAATAAAATAAGGAAAAATATTAAATTAAATAATTCGATGTTTTTTAACTAGACTTTATGAAACTACAAGCAACAAATCGTTCGATAGTGCTCAATTTTACAATACCAAATAATTAAAGATAGAGTTAAATGAATGAAAGTTTATAGCAAGTGTTAATTAACATGTTAAATTGTATTAGTAAAAAAAAATATTCTTATCATAATATTACCATATAAACAATATGTAGTCAAATAATCGGAAATAAAATTTCTCTGTTCTACTGCAATATATTAAATATTTACGAATAATTTAGTATAATTGGTGTTGTACTTGTAATACAATTTTTGAATTGAAAACAATGACCAAACAATGATACATACAACAAATAATTATAAACAAAACTTAATTCGTTATGAGTAGTCCTAAACATTTTCATTTTTTGATCCTATTAATGTAAACATTAAAGGTATTTATTCATTCTTAATTACTCTAAATTATTGTAATGAATAAAACACAAAACTTCAGTCTCTTTTAAACAATTTTGAAATAAATATCATTCACATATTCAAATATTGTGAACCTTGCTATCTTATACATATACCATATTAGTGGTACCAAATGTAGAATATATTTTTATGATTGATTACTGTATTAATTTAAGTTGATTTAAGTAATATTTAACATGATTTTATTGAATACATTGCAATCAAAAAATTATTATCAAAGAATGATTATTTTATAAAGGAAATAAAATTTGAAGTTTTTTTAGTTCATCAAATTTTTAGAAACAAATACGTAGGTATAACTATAGTTGATAGAACTCAATCGACTGATTGTTTATGTTCCTATTAAAAACTTCATCAATATGAAATTTTTTTGATCAGTTATTTTATATTTTATGCAAATAATAAAAATTAAATAAATAAAAATTAATAAATACCTTTGACAAATTTGGAAAAAAATTGTAAAAAATTATGATATCTTTGTACATCAACTAGAACAAATAAAATACATTATTAAATACTATAAATTATATACTCATCAAGACCTATTTCGAATTAATGAACTTTAATTTAACTTTAATTATTAACGATAATTACTTTTTTTAACAAAAATTAACTCAACAAGTATACGAATTAATTTTAGATTCTGAACACATTGATGGATGGAATCTATTGGTTTTACAATGGTGTGTGTTTAATATTTTTTTTTCATTTTCGTGTCTGACATCACGTTTCGGGCAGTAAAAGTGGTTTGATTTTTTTAACCGCAACTTTTCTGAAAGGAAAGTGAATGTAGATGATTCTTGGGCAAGTTAAAAAATTAATACTTTTTAAAATCATCGAAAAAACCATACAAAATTACGAAAAAATGGGAATTTTTACGTAAAACCACGATTTGGCAAACTAAATGTTATGCTCTAACTCATAAACGAAAAATGGCAACAACTTGGAATATTTACCAAATCTTTATTTTGGCATTTTTATATACATGGTTATGTTTTCAAAATATTTTAATATATTTTGACTTAGGTACTGAAAGACGATTTAAATTTTTAATTTTTCCAAGTTTTTTTTTTTTTTTATATATACCGATAAAAAAAATTTAGCTGTCCGAAAACTCTAGAAAATTTAATACAAAGTTAATAATAAGTTATAATACTTATAGACTATAGTAACTAAAAAAAATTGGAAATCGTTTCACTCAAATTTTTTTTTAAGCCCATAACATTCAAATTTGTATAAAATATGTTAAGATGGCGATAATTTGCAAGTTATTTAGTAGTTGAGAATTCATAAAATGTTTTCTGTTTTTACATAATACATAAGGTTCAAAAATTTAACACTTTATCCATAAGTTACTCTTCAAAAATCTATAAAAAAATTTCTACCGGACTTTAAGAAAAAATTTTATGACCGTTTGAAATTTTAATTTTTACGAAATTGCATACTATTGTATTATATTTAAACTTTAATCGAAAGTACTTATAAAAATGTAATAAAAGATTCCACATTAGTTGTTTTTACTATCATTTCAAAATTATTCAAATCCATAGGCCTAATTATTTTTTATAAGCGTTTGAAAAGCAAATATTGACATTATATTTCAATTTAAATAAAACATAATATATTATAATAAAGATACCTATTCTAGACCAATATATCATCTCCGTTCTGAATCGTTATTCGTATACAATGATACCCATCATTTCATTCAAATTTTACAAATCCATTGTAATGACCTATCTTATGAACGAGGCGCACTCCACCTCCAACTGTACAGCAAAGCGAGGCCCATCTGGTTCTTTTTAATATTGCTTTGTATATTATATAAGTTCAATTTATTGTTGTGTATAACTTTGATAGTTGAATTTTATTATGGCACACTACATATTAAAACCATTATTCTATGATCTATTATTTCACTAATTATGTTTATATAGTAAATTACAAAAATTACTGGACGGAGACTTGCTCTGTACGGTAACTATTACTAACTATTATAAACTGAATTACTGTACGGTAAGGAGTGAAGTGAACAATCATAGAATTGGTCATTAAAAGGAATGGGTTAAATTTGAATTCAATGATAAGTATCATTATATACAAAAAACATTTCTGAATGGAGATGATATGTTAGTATGCAATAGGTATATATAATAAATTCTGTTATATTTAAATTGTAATATCATGTCAATATTTGCTCTTCAGATGCTTTTAAAAATAATTGTGCCTATGTATTTAAATAATAATTTTTGAATGACAGTAAGAATAACATTTTTGAAATCTCTATTCATTATTGAAGTATTATGTCCAAACCAAATTTTTTATGAAGAAATGTCTATAAGTACCTTAAAAATTACTAAATATTTCAAAAAAGGAAATTATTGAAAAAAATGCCAATTTTAAAACTGGTAAAAGTTTCAAGTTCTACGACTTATACTTTTTCAATAATAACGAATATTTAAAATATTTTGAGAATAAATTGTTATTTTACTCAATTTCGTAAAAATTTTAAATTTTGATGTTCACAAAATTTTTTTTAGGTATTTGAAGAAAAACTTATGCATAATCTTGTGTTAAAATTTTGAACCTTAACTATAAATTCCCAAAGCTTTATGCATTTTTAATTACAAATTAACTTCGAAATTATCAGGGTTTCGACATATTTCATAAAAAATTTGAAATTTAGGCGTTTATAAAAAATATAAGTGTGAAATAATTTTCGTTGTTTTTTTTTTTTTTATTTGCAATAATTGAATTTTTGGAAAGTCAAGTTTTTATTTATAGTTTATTAAAAATTGAAAATACTTTGAAAACTTAACCATAAATAGAAAACGATAATATGGACATTTGATAAAAATTTTAAAATCTGCTATTTTCGGTTTTTCTTTCCGGGTTTTCCGGTTTTCCGAGTTAGAGCATTTTTTAAAAAAACAATATTTTTTCAAGACGTGGTTTTCCGCAGGAATTCCCGTTTTTTCGTTTTTTCGTAATTTTATTTCTTTATTGTTTTTTGAAAATTAATAAAAATGTTTTATTTTTGGTAAGCCCGTGTACCATCTACATTCACTTTCTTTTCAGAATAAGTGCTGTACTGTATGAAAAAATTGAAGCATTTTTTAGTGCTCCAAACATGATGACAGACATAAAAGTAAAAAATAAAAAAAATACATATCATTGTAAAATCAATACATTCATCACTCCGTTCAGAATCTAAAATATGTCTACCACTGTTTAACACAAATATTTATTTCACAAATAGTGTTATTATATTTTAATGGGAAGCGAAAATTCACTAAATTTCCAGATTTCAGTTTGAGAAAGGTACATTTCATGGAATTTTCTAATATATTCTATTCGCATTCATGTAATTTAGTTTATAAAGTCTTTCTCCCACAAAAAGCAGGTCTAAGCTTACTACTGTACACAGGGTATAGATAATCTTAAGAAATTCTGGTAATTCTTAAACAAAAATAGGATCAATTTCTAAACCAAGGTAGTTTTATTCACTTAATTAATGAATGAATGAGTTTATTTATTTGGTATAAACGCTTAGGTGGGCTCAAGTACAGTGGCAATAAAATATATAATAATATCATTGTTAAAATAAATTTACAAAATATGAAGAAAAAATTTTAATGATTTGCAAAACGCTACTAAAATCATTCAAAATGAATAAATCAAATTTTTTTTCAAATTGCACTCTCTGAATATTTGACCAATAGGGTTATTAATACCGTAAGATGTTCGATGAAAAGATATTTCAGATGTCGGACAAGAACGTGAATGAAATTTAGGAACATATTTAAACTGTGATTGTTCTGGACAAGTTAATGATAACTTTTGAATATTAAAAAAGAATATTTTATTTTCTTACAAATTCCATAGCTTGCAATTTATTAGTAATCATATTTATTTCAATTATTTTGAATAGAATATAAATTAAAATCGTTTCAGAAGAGATCAAACAGTTTTATTATTAAATTAGCTACTTTTAATTCAATAATTTTGGCGATAATGTAATAAACGACTTACAACTCCCTAATTTATTAGCTATAATAAAAAATAAATAAAAATTAGTTAAAATGTATAACATTCTTATTATTAGATATATTATAAGTAAAATTAAACAAATCTAGTGTATTTTATAAAAGAAATAATATGATTTTTTAGAATACTCTGACAAGTAAAATAACTTTTATTAATTTATGATTTTTCACTATTTTTTTGATAAATTTTGTACTGCGCTACATTAAAAATGTATAAAGCAATATTTGTTTTCCGAAACACAAATTTTGCCATACCATTAAAAATAAATTCTAAATAATTATTTTGTGACATGGATTTAAATTTGTGAAAAGTGGACAGTAATATTGTATGTTACATAATTTTATTTTATAATATTGTACTACTTATAATAATAATTTAAAAATAAAGGATAGATAAAACATAACATTCATTGAAACAATATGAATCACCATTTATATCATACTCAAAAATTTTTGTTATTTCATAGATAATTTTTATAATATAATACTATTATAGGTACATCTGTTTAAAAAAAGAAAAGAACTGATGATTTAATTTCATTGTCACATAATATATGTGTATAAAATATGTATATACTTATATTTTAAGTAACAATATTATGTTACACAAGTTTTTCAGAAATATTATTTATCAATTTTGTGTTGCTAAGGGCTTCAACATCAACGTTCATTCGTATGGAACAATGTTTCGGTAGTTTTTGTGTTGGTTTGTGAATTTTTATGATTTCCTATGACAGATTTTGGATGTGCAGGGAATGGATATTTCTTATTTTTGGATCGGTTGTCATTTTGTTCATATGTTCTATTACTTTATATTTTATTTGAATATTTCACAACATTTACAACCCGATATCATAATTTAAATGCAATTATGTGTAAATATTTTCAAATTCATAATACCATTTAATGAACTAACTTTTTTATACAAATATGTTTTATTATAATTAAATTTAAATCATTTAATCTTTTATAGTTTAATTATGTTGACTCTATTATTATTATAAATTATATTTGATTTATTTAAATTTTTAACATACAAGCTTCAAGATCTTCAGCCAAATTTCCTGAAAATAAATTTTAATTTGTCAAATAATTTATTAACTGAATTACATTTGAATTTTAAATTACTTGAACTAGTTATTATAACCACAACAAAAATGAAGGATTGAAAACTTCATGTTATCTCAAGGAATATTTACATTTTTTTTTTTTTTTTTGTTTTATTATAATAACAACGTACCATTAATTTTACCTTGTGAGACAATTAATTCTGTTAAAACATAATGTGATATCATTTAAAATTAGTAAAAAGAAACTATTTATCAAATCGATATACTAAAATTTAAATAATACGAGTATTTAAATTTACTGATAATAAAATTCTAATGTAATGAAGTCCTTTAAAATAGTTGAATACTTTTGTGTTTATTGTGCAACTATTTCGGTTTTTAATAAATTAATAAAATATATTAAAATTGTAATAAAACCTATGTAACCAAATATTTTATTTAACACGATAATATCCATACATTTTTCATAGAGCATTTTTATATCAATAATTAAAAGTGAATAGTTTGAGTTTGTGTGTATTGTTTTGTTAGGTATTGAAAATTGTAATATTTTAAGCCATATCATATTATTGATTACCTACTATATAATTATTAGATTCTGAACGGAGTTATGGAATTTATTGGTTATACAATGATGTGTGTTTTTTTTTTTTGTGTGTGTCTGAGGACACAATTTTTTGTAGTAAAAATGCTTCGATTTTCTTAAACAGAAACTTTTCTGAAAGGAAAGTGAATGTAGATGGTACTTGGGTAAGTCAAATATCAAACTTTTTCAATACTTTTTTAAAAATTCGAAAAAAACGATAAAAAAAATTATGAAAAAACGGGAAATTTTATGTAAAATCATGTTTTTACAAAATACATTTTTTTAAATATCTATCATTGCAATCAAATTTAACAAATCCATTGTAATAATGACCTATCCTATAAATGAGGTACATTCCACCCCTAACTGTACAGAAAAGCGAGGCCCACCCGTTCTTTTTTTTATTGCTATCTATATATAAAAGTTTAAAGTTGTCCTAATTATGTATTATCTCATAATTTTATTGACTATGGTATCCTCGTATCCATGCTCATTCTGGATTGTTGGGTTTAGTGACTTGACATTTTGCACAAAAATTCCTGAGCAAATGTTCTATTCAATGTACTTAGATGGAAATCTTCGAAAATTCCGTAGTATAAGGTGACAATTTTTTGGGTTTGGGACGTTGGGGTTTCACTCTAAATTATACTTATTAAATCGGTTAATATTAAATTATAGGTTATATTACTTTTACAGCTTTCAACTAAAAACAAAAAAAAAAAAAAAATAATAATAAAACTCATTGAAATATGACCTTATATTTATTTTCAATAAAGAAAATCTCGTAAGATAACTTATGCAGGTAAGAAATACCTATTTGATATTAGAGCTGTACATAATAGTTTTACAAAGTAGTGACAATTGTAGTTTAGAAATTAGAAATTGAATATGCATGTTATTTCATATATTAAATAAAAGCAGATACAGGCGATACAGCGTCCAGCTTACCCTGGCCTTACTATTATTCTTTCATCTGTATACTTCCTAATTCATTATAACCATCGACAAGCAAATAACACATATTCGACAGTTTTCACTCTTTAGTAGTTTTTCGTAGTTCGTCAGTCACTTTATACATAATTAATAGTGACATTGTTTTTGGTTTATAATTTTATTAAAGTATATATTTTACAGAGCGGAATCACGAAAAGTCAAAATACTGTATGTGCCAGGCTAAATATATCCTGATTATGACTTTTTGGCCAACTTTTAAACAAAATTGTGTATATATTCAAATAATGACGCGGTGCGTTATCTCTCCTCAGCCGTACAACCGGATCGTTTACCTTAATAGGTGTAATATTGCAAGAAAAAAACAACATTCGGTTAGGTCACGTGTTGACTTTCGGCATGTATGATCGCGGGTTTAAACCCGTACTGTCACTTAATTTTTACCTCCCAATTTTACATCTATAACACTCCCCACGTCCACCATGCGGGGCCGTGTCAATAATTAAAATGTTTTTACGTCTAACAATTTTGAGCATTTAACACAAACAAATACTTCGTAGAAACAAATATGTTAAACCACATAAAAAAATATAAAAATTTGTATATTCGTGAAATTATTTCACTTGATACATTTTAATTATCTGAAATTGTGTTTAATTTTGTATAATAGCTGGTTATAAATCGGAATGAAACTGTATTGGGTTGAAACTTATAGTTAATCAAGTGTTTTCACTTATTCTTATCATACTGAACATTATGATATCATAACAATATTAATATAAAATTTTTATATAATTAATTTTAATAGGTATATCTAATTTTTTCGTAAATATAATATTATATATGCATGTATTTATAATTATTATTATTATTATTTATATGTTACTATTTCTTACCGTCGATGGCTGAAAAAGATGAAATATATCAATTAAAAAAGTTGAAAATATTTTATCGATAAAAAGACAAGAAAATAACACAAATATACATTCATATTAAACTACAATAATATAAATAAGAACTCAGCAACAGTTTAATATAATTTATTACCTATTTATATAATAAATCTATAACAACTATAATTATAATTGGATTCAACTACTAAATACAAATTAAATAAAGTAGATATAGATTATTCTATTTACGAAACATAATAATAAAGTATAATATGCGAAAATAAATTTGTGTTTTTTCTGATTATTCAATAAAGTACTGTTAGTTTTTGTAGTCCATTGAAATTAATTAAAATTCTAAAGATTTATTATCTACGCTAATTGAAATAGACACTGGTAGTATTCATTACCAAATACAACTATAACAAAAAATAATTTATAATTTTCATTACCGAGTACAGCTAAATCGACAGTTAGAAAAACCATCATGATGCTTGCAATAAGATTTTTTTTAATCGACATCATTTTGATTTTTGATTATTCCAACGAAGATTTATTTTAACAACTGTTTTGTGTTTTACAGATCTTTTATAATGGTGCTCTGAGAATCATATGTAAATAATGTATTATTTATTGCTTACCAAATAATTGTTGTAAAGTACATCATTAAGTAATAATTCGAAAAAGTAGGTTACCTATTCTTAAACATTTGGTGTTTGATTTCTAATACTTCGAAAACCTCGTGTTATGCATACAACATTAAAATTACATTTTGTCATAAATTGTATAAATAATTTAATTTACGAGTACTTACTATGTTTTATTTAACACGAATAACAACCTATAATATTTAAATGACGTAAATTTTGTTGGTTTACCTGTCACCGTAGTAAGAGTCATTAGAAAATATTCAATTTATGACTTAATATTTATTTTTTTTGAAAATAACTAAACGTACGTATGAGTATATGACACATCGAATTCAAGTCTAGATTATAAAATATGCCTAAATTATTTCGCAAATTAAAACTTCGTTACGGCATAAGTACATTGTATTTTTTGGTTGATATCCTTATATTTATATGAATATATACATAAAAGAGGAATTTTAAGATTTAATTTTGTGACGACACTATTTAATTTTTTTCTATTTTTTTTAAAGAGTATTTCTGAATATTTTTATCACCATTTATCTTCATCACGTCACTTGATTTTTCATTTCTTTTTTGTCATAGGAGAGAAAGAAGGGGATAATTAAACATTACGATTTATGGAGATGATAAATAATTGTACAATATTTCTTCTGGAAATGTTTACCAATAACTTCCCGGAAGTTATGGTTATGGATTTTTACCAGTTTTTGTAATACTTGGGAAGGGGAGGCCATGCAGGGGAGGTATTTACAAGTCTGGGCATTAACGAGTTCATAAGTTACAAGTTAAGTTATTTTAACTTATTACCTTAACTTAATTCCTTCAGATAAAATTAACTTAACTTACTAACTTAACTCATTTTCTTCAAGGTTAACTTAAAATTAATGTATTTTTTTTTTACTTTTATCAGTTAAGATAGTTTTGAGTTTCAAAACCAGAAAAAATTTTTTGTTCAATCCCGCGATCGATTACAAGTTCAAAGAATCTAAAAAATTATCAAAAATAAAATAAAAGATTCCGAAGAATAAAATTTAATAATAGTATTTTTATTTTATATTTTTAATGACATTTTGAACACAATAATAGGGATATCGGGAAACAATATTAAGATCGTATAAACGACTATAAGTCTATAATAACCTATAGAAAGTAATTATATTAATAACATAAACCTAGGTTTATGTATTTACGTCATGATTACTTAAGATACTATTACAAAATATGTAATAATTGAAAATAAAACATTTTTTTAATAATAAATATTACATTAAAACTTTTTAATTAGTATTGGAATGAATAATTGCATATTTAAAATAATATTCAATAAAATAATTATTTAACATTTGGTCATTGTTTATTCATTTAATCTTAAACTTAATTGATGTGATTACCATATTAATTAACTTAATTGGTAACTTAACTGAAATAAAACCTGTTAACTTAATTTAACTCGGTTAAAAAATTTCATTAACTTGCCCAGACTTGGATATTTATATCGATTTACTTTTTTTAGCTTGATATTTCAAGAATTTAACAATTTTTGAAGTTATACTTCTCTACGCAGGGTAGTGAGGAAAAAAAATAGGGAACGGCGGCCCGTACGAACGGGCGGCCGTACGAATGCGAACACGGACATGTCGTTGTGCGCAACCGCGTATTGTCGTAGCTGTGTTTTGTAAACGGCTATGGGTTGTGTCAGTTGTTGTATCAGTACGTCATGTACATAATATGACATAATAATAATATTACGTATTATAAATATAATGTTGGTCGGTGACAGCCGATGCGGTTCGACGACGACGATGATAATAATATATATTTTTTTTTTGTGTCTGTGGACACGATTTTTGGTACTAAAAATGCTTCGATTTTCTTAAATAGCAACTTTTCTGAAAGGAAAGTGAATGTAGTTGGTACTTGGTCTAGTCAAAAATGCAATATTTTCAATACTTTTTCAAAGCGTCGAAAAAAACGATAAAAAAATTACGAAAAAACGGTAAATTTTACGCAAAACCACGTTTTGACAAAACACATTTTTTTAAAATACTCTAACTCAAAAACGAAAAACTGCAAACACTTGAAATTTTCCCCAAATTTTTATATTGGATTTTTCTAAACATGGTAAAGTTTTCAAAGTATTTTGACATATTTTGACTTATTTATAGTTAATTTAAATTTTTGATTTTTGTAAGTTTTTTTTTTTGAAATAACTATAAAATTGATTTGGCTGTCCGAAAACAAACAACGTATTATAACGTATTATAAATTATATTATTGGTTCCGAATTTTCGACTACTAACTCAGGCACAACAATCAATGCAATTTTTACGCGATATATGCATAATGTTCAGTTGCAAATGTACGTTTCATATTTCAGTCATCATATGCCAATCATAACTACTATACCGATTGAGCAAAATGATAATCAAACATTAGTATAAAAAAAAAAAAATAATAAAAACATAATAATTTACATTGTTGCTTTTCTTTCTTTATTATCCTCATTACCACAGTCTATGTATGCCTTTCTTTCTTTTTCACTCACTCACGTGTACCGTTCAAAAGAAGTTTAATTTCCCGCGCGCGTACTGTTAACACACAAACATTTTTTTTTTAAATAAAGTTTTTTTAAATACTCCTTCGAGTAATCGATTAAATCCAATTTAATTGTTACTTAAAAAAAAGCTAATCCTGTGGATGGTTTTTAAAAAGTCTTCAATTTTATTCGTTATTTCAGGAACTTAACTATAATTCATTTTTTACTTGAAATATACCTTAAACATCTATTGATAGCGATAAATGTTCTCTGTTCAGAATCGTTTTTCGTTTGCAATGATACCTATTGATTTCATTGATTTCATTGATTTCAATTTTAACAAATCCATTATAATGACCTATCTTATGAACGGATTGCACTTCACCCTTTAACCTCTACTGTACAGCAGAGCGAATCCTCGTCCGTCATTTTTTTTTTTATTTGGAAACATAGGCGGAACTACGGCCTGGGCCAACTGGGCCATGGCCCAGGATAATTGGTTCCGTGTTAATGTATACATTTGCTAAGAATATATTATTTAAATGTATTAAAAAATTATCTGTACGTAGTAAATAGAATAGTTCAAATGTTAAAAATATATTTAGTAGTATAACAACTGGCCATCGAAATCAAATCATTATCAAAAGTTTTTAAATTATTATATTTATTTTTAGAAAATGTCATTTTGCGAGTCTCGCCATATTATTTTCATTGTTCATACGTTCAGTAACTACGGGTTTTATCTTTTTTTTTATTATTGTGTTTAAATGTTCTAATCATCAATCGTTTATCGAATAATCCAAATATAGACATTATATAGTTATTATTTTAATATTTTTGTTTATTTGACGACCATACCTTCTGGTGAACAAACTGAGGATACAAAAATAGCAAAATGTACAAAATTATTCATTTTATATTTATTTTTAAGTGTTAAATTTAATTAATTGTACGCTAAAGCATTACTATATGTAAGCTATAGGTATTTGTTATCTAGTTATTAGTTTTTAAATCAAATGTACTTCGATATAATACATGGAAATTCGCAGTGCCACAACTTGGTGTATATAAGTGGGTGTGCAAGCAAATATTTTAGAATATAGGGCCCATGTAGCTAAGTACCTAAATAGTAAATACTATATAAATAGTAAATAACTTTAACAAAAACTTTTTAAAAATTAATCATTGTAATTAAAAAATTATAAAATGTTCAGTATTTATAACTAAGGATTGAACTACAATGTATCAATTGATTGATTCGTTAGTACAAGGAATTGACAAACGTTTCAATTATTACTGGAGTGGGGAAAATGTTGAAATTTGAATTGAGCAAAGATGACATTAATTTATTGAAAAATAATTTTGATTTATCAAAGGACGAGTTTTAAGTGATTAAGTGAAATACATATTTTGAAGGCACGAAATAAAGATGATATTTTTACCAATAAAGACTGTGCATTTTGGTTAAAATGATTACGAGAAAATGGTATTGAGACCATTTTTCTCAGCATAGAAAAGTATTAAAAGTTTTACTCTATCATACCAGTGACAAGTGCTTCGTGTAAATAAGCTTTTCCGAGGCTAATACATATTAAAACTAAGCTACGAACGACAATAACCCAAGGGCGATTGGAAAATTTAATGCTTCCATATATCGAACAATCATGGCAAAAAATATCGACATGTGATTGAAGAATTTAAAAGAATGGTCCCATATGAACGTAGTTTAGCTTTATAAGTCTTCATTTTAAGATAAAAATTTAAATATATTTAGTATCTGTATTTCACATGTAACAATTAAGTTTATGTTATAATTTATAAGTGATTCAATTTTAGATTTATAACATCAATAATTACCTATTATGTTATACATT
The DNA here is from genome assembly GCA_025469195.1 of Chaitophorus viminalis. Lineage (NCBI taxonomy): Eukaryota > Metazoa > Arthropoda > Insecta > Hemiptera > Aphididae > Chaitophorus > Chaitophorus viminalis. The sequence continues at coordinate 33,789 of JAIPRK010001901.1, forward strand.
TGTATTGTAATAAAAAATATTAATATTCCCTATCAACCTCCACCCTTATTTCTTTCGAGTATGTATGATGGGTGAAAAATGACTTTTACTAGTGGCGCAGTCAAATTAAACTATCTAGTTCCGCCTATGTTTGGAAACAAATATGAAGAATTAAGAAATAATTTTAAATAGTTCGAAAACCACTAAAACAACTAAATAGCTCTTAATTGTATCTTTAATTTATGGCATATAAAGATTGTTTTACAATAGAGAATGTTGAATAAATGCTTAAATAAATTGTTCAATAATAGCATGTTAAATTCACGAAAAATATGTGGTCGATTCACTACTAAATTTGAAATTATTTTTTGTACTGAATAGTAAGATCCAATTATTTATTTGGTTTATAAACTAGTAAATTTGATTTACTTTTATATGTTCTTATATCCATAGACTCTATAGCATATAGTTTATACGAATTCGATTTAAAATTGTTAGTACAATATTGATATTATTATTAGTTATATATTTTTTATATCAAATCTCCTATAGATCTCGGTATAAAATCTAATCAAATATTTTATCATATTTTCAATTTTCTTGTAACGATAAAAGATTTAAATCATAAAAAAAATTTGAAATACAATACAATAATGAATTTTAAAATTCACAAGAATCTTGCATCTGGGTAAATTTTTGGATCTACATAATTTATTTATTTACTATATCATTATTATAATATATTGTATTGAGTAAACCAATACCAAAACGTCATCAAATCAGATTAGATAGATGGAATACATTTTAGTTTATCAATTAGTATTATATAAACATAATATAAAGCATCTACATATTCATAGGAAACTATTTAAATATAACTTTCAATCTCTATCTAATATAATATCTGTGACATTTTTCGTGTTTCAAGTGTTATGTATATTTGATTTTATATGATTAGAAGAAATAAATTGATTGTAAATTTCGAAATTAAAGAAAAAATTTTTGTAAGTTCGCATACTATCCTGTTTTGATTTTTACTTCTACAAATTTTATTCTTAAATTATTCCTTAGTATTTCTTAATACAACGGAATTACTGGTTATAATTGTTTTCCATATTTTTATTTATTGGTTTTAATATTGTCATTATTTCACCATTTTTGGTGATTAATAATGTGTTTCCTGTGAATTTATTAAATTTTATAACAGAACCTGATCCATTGTGTCTTAAATATATTATTATTTATTAAATATATCATGTATAAATACAACATTTATGCCATATGGAATTATAAAGATTTATACATTTGGCCTGATTTGTATTATTTATTAGTTTGAACAGAGCAAATACAGTTAAGAATAATAGTAAGCAATATCAACATATTATTAAAAAAAAAATCTATTTGATAATTCATATTTTTCATACTTCATGTGCTATAGGTATAAATATATTTTTTTAGATTTATTGTTTATTTGAATAGTGTATGATATTTTCCAAGTTCTGCAGCTAGAGTATTTTTAACAGATCACAGACTATAATATGATTATGAACCTGTTCTAAATATAATATTTCTATTAGAACTCATTGATAATTCTATTGGCTATTCGTTAAATTGTAACTGATTGTAAGATCTTTAGCTTTTAGTTATGATCAGTTTACCAATTAACCTCGATATATAATATTATTTAACATCAATATAATATTGTTTGTTTTTGCTATAGTATGGGATGTATCCCATTTCACCACAAGATACCGGTATCAGACCTACTTTCAGAATTTTTAATTAATACATCTTTATAAATGATAAAATTTATCAATAAATATCATTTATATTATATGACAAATTAATAATTTTATATTATTCTGAGCGTCTATATTTATTAAATTTTAATATTTAATAATATTACTTATTGATATATTTTAATTAAACAACAATATTATAATATGATACATTTCTAATTATGGCCGCTTTGGTAACAAAAATAAAAATTTTCCGATTTTTGGATTTCCCTTCCTGCTATCCTGCTGTTGGGGAGATACATTAATATAGAGAGACCAGTTCTACAATGGTAGTAAAAGCAAATAAAGAATAATAATAATAAGTTGGCCTACAATTGTTTTGGGGTTGGCAACCAACGTTTTACGTCGTAGATATTAAACGTAAACAATCCAATATAACGCCGAAAAATTGTAGGTGTATTGAACACCCTCGAATTGGGTGGTGACACCTATGATGACAACGGCGAGTAACATGGGGCAACAACAAACTTACGGATGGAACCAATATAGTTCACAAGGAACGAGGAGCATGCAGCCTAATTAACAAGGCGGAGTCTGTGTGATCAGGTAAGATTGTTTATTATTATTTATTATTTATTTATTTTTTATTTATCACAGTGTTCACATAGATTTTGATAGGATATTCAATAACAAAATGCATATAATGTTAGTACCAGAAATACAGATTAAATCGACGGGCACTACAGCCCCATTGATTGCAAATGCCAATACCCACAGACACACACAGAGTCAGACACATACACACACACACACACACACACACACACATATGGAACGACATCTTGGAGCGAATCAACGCTACAAACAGGAAAACCGTCTACGTCTCTGCAAATTTTTTAGAGTACGTTTTTCAGAGCATTCAATAAAAATTTGCTAAATTAAATCGTATTTAAATAGATAAAACAATATTTTTTAAATTTTTTACTTTATCCCGGAAATAACGGTAATCTAGGTATTAGGTAACTAAAATTGGATAAAGTAATACAATGATTATTATTTTTTGACAAATTATACACTGCAAAGACCTAAACTCTTGGGAAATTCTGTGCAGTGATTTTAATGAAACAAGGCAAGAACAAAGATATTATTTCTCAAAATCAAATTCCTAAGGGGGCCAAAAAGAACACAAGTGATAATAAGAAAAAAAGCACAAGCCAGAATCGCTGATGTCTTGTGTATAATATTTGCTCCGTAATTTACTACTATTATGCTTTAATACTACTCTTGATTATAAGTTCTAGAATGGTGTTATTTGAATTAATGCATTCATATAATCATAATACTATTAGGTAAATGATATCCTGGGCAACGCCCGATAACGATAGCTAGTACTGCATATAACATAATTATAACTATATAACACTAATATCATACAACATAACTACCTATATATTGTGTTCATTTCTGATTTTTTTATGATAATTATGATATTATATACTATTGATAAATTTAACTTTTAATTCCGTTAACCTAAAATGATATTGATTATTCACTTTTAAAATTCGCATTGGAATTAACTCCTGGCGAGATCAATATGCATATGAACATATCACACAATGAAAAACTCATAAGGCATGTGGTTGGTACTTGGAGTAATGTATTATTATTGTATTAATGTAAATATGTAATCACATAATTATATTTATATAATATGATGCCAAAATTAGCTTAAACTAATGTTGTAAAATATATATACCACTATAATAATTTTGTCAAATAAGCTAATATTATATATAAAAGAAACATTTGTAAATATATAAAAGCATTATATAACATATCTAACGTCAGCATATTAATTTTCTGTTTAAAATTAAATTAAATTATAATCTAATATTAACGATCAAAGAACGGTTCTCACCGACCGCAGAAAAAGGTTGCTGACTCAAAATGTAGAAGGCATACTTAAGTAGGCG
>JAIPRK010001902.1:0-37177 GCA_025469195.1 Chaitophorus viminalis
AAAGCTCAAATTTGTATAAAATGTGTCAAAATCACGATAATTTGCAAGTTATTTTGTAGATAAAAATTCATAAAATTTTTTCTGTTTATACTTAAGGTTCAAAATTTTGACACTAGTTTATCCATAAGCTTACCTTCAAAAATATATAAAAAAATTCTACCAGACTTATAACGAAAAATTTTATGACTGTTTTAAATTTTAATTTTTACGAAATTGCATTATTATTCAATTTAAATATAAAATACTCTACTATTATATACACATTTTAGACAAACATATTAAATCCGTTCAGAATCGTTATTCGTATACAATGATATCTATTATTGCATTCAAATTTAACAAATCCATTGTAATAATGACCTATCCTATAAACGAGGTACACTTCGCCCCCAACTGTTCAGCAAAGCGAGGCCCACCCGTTCTTTTTTCATTACATTTGAAACTTTTTTAAATGGTTTTTCGAAAATAATTGCTTCGTATTCATTTCTTTTTCTATAGTTTTTATGAACTTTCACTTTAGAAACTTTATAAAACTGAAGTATAAAAAAATGTAATTAAATACATCTTTATATGCCTACTTATATCATTTAATCCACATTTAATTGATTTTATTCTCCCTGTATTTAAATATTATAGATTATACATCCTAAACGATATCTTCATACTACATATAAGTATATTTTTCTTTCATCACCACGTTTTTTTTAAATTTTAAAATTACCGCATCTCAAATCTTTCCCCTCGTCCATTGCTATTTGTGAAACGTTCATTCAACAATGACGAAGATACAATATTATTGTTTACAACTAAACGTAGATCGTTGAATAAAATTCATTTGACATAAACTTATTTAGAAGAATAATAATTCGTTGATATAATACAATCGCAAAATTCAAATTACCACTGAAAAATAAATAAATTACGTTTCTATTATGTATTTATACACGCAGAATTCGAACAATAACTGCACGGAACAGGATTTACTAGGGTTTGGACATTGGGTGTTTGGATGCTGACAGATGCAGTAGCTCTACTCTCTCTCTCTCTATTTCTCTCTTTCGAGCTCAGTATTGGACAGTTCTTTGAATGGCTTTTACACGAAATAACTTTTTTCATCCCTTTTTTCTCCAATGAATTCAATACGTATATCTATATATATAGAACATATCGTACAATGATTCTCATTTTTCACGCACTAGTCCTTTTTCACTAGGACCATAATCATTTTTTATGCAGTACCGATAAATGAAGTTAACAAGAGAAAATCGAATACTCGTTAATATTATAAAGTCTATTTCAACACATCAATAAGTTCCATGCACATGTAGCGTGTTGTGTAAATTTAATTTCTACTTATATCTGAAGTATAAAAGAATAAATAGTCACTATATCAAATCAATATGAGTATATAATGTTAACAAAACTCGAAACTTGTCTAAAAATGTTAAAACTGAAAATACAATGATAGTAAATATTTACATTTTCATCAAAAATAATTTAAACTTATCAAATAATCAGTTGAAATAACAAAATTGTAATTAATATCTTATAATATATAATAAGTACTAGTTTTATTTAATTTTTTAATACAATTGTAATTTCAAAGATCAATAGAAAAAATGTTATATGGATAATATACCTATTCATTTATATTTATGAATATATTCTTTAGAAACAGTTATATCATAATCCAGAATAGAACATTTTTGATGTGTGGTTTTTCACTCCAATTATTTCTAATTTAATTTTACGGTTTGTTTTAACACATTATTAGAATCATGGTAATAAATTTAATGATAAATTAACAACAATAACTATAGTATTCAATATTATGACGTATTAATGATTGTGTTTGGAAAAAGATATTTCTTATAATACCAAGAAACTTATTTTAATGTCACATACTCACATGTATTTAATAATGTATTTATATATTATAATAATTATATAACTAAACATTTTAAAACATTAAAATATAATGGCATATAATATCGAACTATATTCATTAACAGGAATTTGGTTTTCGAGTTTTTTGTTATAGAAAACAAGTCACTAGTTTTCAAGTGAACAATTCAGTACTCGCGCTAACGAGTATCACTGGAAATAAGATGAAATACAAGTGTGTAAAAATAAATAATTATAAAATATAAACTGCGTTATTAGTTTGAATTGTTCAGGTGTTTGGACAAGGGTATGATCAACCTGTCAAATTAGGTAATTAAAAAAAAAAAAGAAAAAAGAGAGTTGTTAGGAATAGAAAATAATAACGCTTTACAATAATAAATTAATATGACAAGGGTTAAGTGAGTTGTCCGCCGTCTAATTAACGTTATCCACTTAAGTCTATCACAAGTACGGGCATACCACTACACCAGCTATATAATGCAGTGACAGGAGCGGATTCGTGTTTCTTATAATTCGACGTTCGTTTGTTTCTGGCATACTACCCCGTCGGTGAAATTAATTCGTTCGTAAGATAAATACATGGCCATAAAGTTGAGGTTCGGGTGTAATAAAAAATTGGTATTCAACTATCAATAGTGTCGCGCCGGAAAACGCGTGTATTTATGGGGCCTCGGGGTAGACCGTTGTTGTGAGGGTGTGATGGTGGTAGAGCAGTGGGCTCTGAGCAGAGAGTTGTCTACAAAAGGTCCAAACTTGCCAAAGGATATTAAATTACCCAAAGGAATTTCCCACCACGTTCACTCGTTTTCGTTCTCCTTCCCTCCATCTATATCTCTCACTCACCCATTCACTCTGTCTATTTCTCTCTCTCCCTCTCTATCTCTCTACTCGGAATCTCCTGTTTTCTGCCGGATGACAAGGACAAGGTTCATTGTTTTATACAGGGAAAATATCCTAGAGGTTTTATCACACCCCTTGTGTCTTCTTACTCCATTTCGATCGTTTCTACTTTCACGTCCATCCCTTGCAATTTCAACTCCGAGACCTCCATACCAGAAAAATCTCCTCGGCCACGTCATGTAACGAGACCCCGGAGAGACGTATATCTATATATATAATATGTACCTATGTATATGGGATGGCCTGCAGCAAGCAATAATTTTTATAGTCTGACGAAAGTGATCATATATATATATATATATGTAGTGGGTGGACAAATCTGCAACGGTGGTTTGCCCGTTTGCCCATGAGTTCGCGCATATAGTTTGTGCGCGCACTTAAATTTATAAATATATATAAATATATATGTAGTAAGTTGCAGTATTACATAGCAGTGATATGGTGGCGCATTGGTGGATTTCGTATTTCATATTATACTATACTTTTTGCGTATAATGTATGCGGAACGCTTACGCAATGAGCTTAGGGACCGGTCTCGTGTTTATATTCGGTACAAAAGGCTCGTAAAACTTGATCCGGTACCAAATACTTGCCATGCACATATATAGTATATATATAAATAATATAAGTATACCGCTGCAGCTGCGGAATACAGAGCGATGTTAAAAATAAATTGATGATTTCAGTTAACATTTAAAATAAAGCTTGAGGTGTAAAATTGGTAATAATATCACGCTTTGTGAAATATTTGTGCGCAAGTAAAACATATTTTTTTTTTGTTCTAGATCATCGTTATTTATAGAAACAAATTTACTATAAATCATTTTTATTTTAAATACCATATTATACTGAAACGTTTATCTGCATTTTAGTCTATTTTAATTATAAATATTCAATTATAATATTTATCTAATTTAAAAATAAAATATCTTTCCATATCATTGTACCTACGACTTATTTCAATTATATTTGAACCGTGAATGGATAATGGAATAAAATTTCAAACATGTTCACTACAGAGTTTACAGGCACATTTGCCTTTTTCCCAGATAAGATTTCTATGCGATTTCAAACGGATTGAGCTCATACGAAGCGATATTAAAGGATCAAGTTTATTACCATTGTGTTGTTATGGTTACATAAACTACATGTATGTACTATGTACTAAATATTATATGATTTACATATTAAGATTGCTTTCAACTCGCCACGGTGATGATCAATAATCGTATTTATCTTGAAATGATGTGCGGTCGACATTCTACCTCTACGATATGAAACACAACTATTCGATTGATAAATAAACATATTATAACGGTTCAAAAGAAAAAAGAACCGGATGGGCTACGCTCTGCTGTATTGTTGGGAATGGAGTGCACCTCGTTCATAGGATAGGTCATTACAATGAATTTGTTAAATTTGAATGCAATGACAGGTATCATTGTATACGAAACGATTCTGAACGGAGATGATATGTTGGTTTAAAATGGGAATATAACAATGTAGTATTTTATATTTAAATTGAAATATAATGCAATAGTATGCAATTTCGTAAAAATTTATATTTCAAACGGTCGTAAAATTTTTTCCTTTAAGTCCAGTAGATATTTTTTTTATAGATTTTTGAAGAGTAGCACGGATAACCTAGTGTCAAAATATGTCAAAATACTTTGAAAATTTAACCATGTATAGTAAAAGCCAATATAATGATTTCATGAAAATTTCAAGTGTTTGCGATTTTTCGTTTTTGAGTTAGAGCATTTGCAAAAAAATGTACATATTTTGTCAAAACGTGAATTTGCGTAAAATTTCCCGTTTTTTCGTAATTTTTTTATCGTTGTTTTCGACGCTTTAAAAAAGTATTGAAAAACTCGCATTTTTGACTTTCCCAAGTACCATATACATTCACTTTCCTTTTAGAAAAGTTACTGTTTAAGAAAATGGAAGCATTTTTACTTCCAAAAGAGGTCATCAGACCTCTTTCAGAGAGGTGTCATCAGACACAAAAAAAAAAAAAAAAACACACACACACATTGTTAAATCAATAGATTCCATCACTCCGTTCAGAATCTAAAAATGTTCGAGATTTTAAATATTTGAACGCATTCGGATGTCCATGAAATCGACCCATCTCACGTGGTACTTTTTTGACTTAATTATTGTCAAAAAATACCAAATAAATTACCAAAATTAGAAAATCGAATTTATGAAAAATATAAAAATGATTTACTAACTTCGGGGATGAATATTTTATTTATTGACACTGAATTCTATCGAATAAAGTGGTTTGGATACCTGAGCTTGGTAAACCAAATTGAAATTTAATTGTCATAATCATAAAAATAATTGGCTAATTATTGACTATTTTTTGATAATAATTTAGTCTTAAGTGGAACAGGGTTATATAGATTTTGGACGTCGCATTTGAATACATTATTTCTCTTAAATTTGAATTACTTGGTATACATAATATAAAAATAATTCAATATATTATACTTGTACTGAGAAATTTGCTGACACTTCAAGGTATCAAGGTGATACGGATGATGGGAAGGACATGGATATACCTCGCGTTACGTAGAATATGTATACTGAACTCAAATCTTTCCTTCTAAGTTAACATTTTAACGGGATTGTATGTGTATGCATGGCCAATGAAAAGGACTGAAATTATTTTTACCATAAAAAAAAATAAAAAAATACACCACATTATTCCCCAATGAATTACCAGTATACAATTCCGAGGGGTACGGTTTCCAATAAAAGTTTGTTTCACGCTTCGCAACAATAAATGCGCGTACACCTCACATCTTTGCAGTTTAACACGTAAGCCCGCTCGCCACGGAGTATTGATCTGGCGACAAATCGATCGATCGTATCTCCACGAGAGCGCTAGAACTAAATCGAGACTTACTACAATATCGTCATGATTTCATTATAATGTGCGACGCGGGCATATTCGTAATCTATGTGTTTAAATAATGCTTAAAAAAAATCTCCTGTATTCCTGTCAATTAATTTAATTAACCGCGCGTGGTTATTTTATCTCGAGTTTAATATGACGTATAAGATAATAATAATAATAATGATATTTGTAAAATAATATAAATAATTATATTAATAAAAATTCATTGTCAGTCGCTGAACTATTATAATATGTACCACATCCAAATTTGGTAGTCTTCCCGCGCTACCCCCACCACTCCCTGGGAAGCCCTCCCACTCTACTGCGCTATTACCCGATGTGACCGTTCATTTAAGACGGTCAAAATAAACCAACTGCACTGGCATAATATTTCCGTCCGTACATTCCATCGGGATTTTTCCTGCGATCGCCATGTATGAACTTCATGACCTGCACGTGACATTATAGATAGACAATATCCGTATAGCATGGAGTAAAATTGTAAAAATACCAGAATCCATGCCAACAGGCACAAGATATAATGTATGAAAATCTGATATTTTATTCACAGTGCGTCTTATCGTACTGTTTTTTCAGCCAATTACTTTTTGTCTAAAAATTTTCCAAATTATTTATACTTCACTGCAGAAACAATTTACAAGCACTTGAACATTTCGATGTTAGTTTTTCTACTACATTTTTATTATTATTGCAAAACTGAAATAGCCAATTTTCAATCCTGACTTTTTCGATCAAATCGTCCTTATAATATTATACCTACTTTTGTAGACCATCCAAAATAGATTAGTGTAAAAACAGATAATATATCATCCAACGGGCTAGTATTCTGTATAGAACACGCAAGCTGGAAGAGGGAAGTCATTTTATCGCCCGTGCGACCAATTTTGTATTCGATCTGGTCCGGTAAAAAACATGCATGCTTGCTTGACAACAGTTGTTACGGCTCTCTATTAAAGTATTTATAGGTACATAGTTATCGGGTGTGTCACGCTAATAATGGTTATATCGTATTGTTAAATTGGAACGGCGATGGCGCTTGCGGTGGCGGTGGCGGCGCGCGATTTGTCTGATCGACCGCATTAATTAGGATAATGAAGCGAACGAGTGCGGGGACCGAGAGAGAGAGAGAGAAAGAGAGAGAGAGAGAAAGAGAGAGAGAGAGAGATAATAATAAAGAAAAAACGTTTCGGTGTTCAAGGGATGCATGCCACCTAATCAATTACGCGCGAGAGTTTCGTAATAAATTATTTCGCAGCAATTAACGCGTGTATTGTCGTGGAATAAATCAGTTCGGCTCATACACCCCTCCATCCACGGTACTCGTTTAGTGTTATACTCGTTATATACGTTATAATATACTAACGCATATTATAACTAATATTATAAATTATAATAATATATTGTAATGATTAACGATCGAGTACCTTACACTCTTACGGTACATTATAATTTATAATATTTACATAATATTGTATACGTTTTCATCGCGAACACAATTTTATTTCGTATACTTTTACTTTTTCAACTTATTGCACATGTCGCACACCGCCGTTATGTTCGTCGCAGCACCGCGCGCACTAGCTGTGGCGAAACTTTTGTATGAAATATGAATTCGAGCGCGTGTGCGTCGTGTTCCGGTCGGCTTTCTGTCGCGCTGTGCCGCCACCGCCACCACCTAAGCCCTGTATGCAAATGCGTGCACTGATCCCTAACCGCAACGATCACTTTACTTGTCTTTAACTTTCCGACAATGGTGATGGTGGAGAAAAAAAAAAACAGTTTCTCGTTTTCGCGTTTATACCACCACTACCGTCACAAGGACCACACTACGTATGATGTCGATGTAACGCGAGGAGAAAAAGTTTGAATTCTTTTCGCACTCGTATTGTTGTGTTATACATTTGTATAATAAAAAATGTATATATATATATACTTATACATATATGCGTTCAATGTTCATGTCATGTGTGTTACGACGATACGTGCCGTACGAGTGGAAAAAAAATCAATACCCTCCTTTCCGCGGTTTTGCTGTGGCACAAATTTGTCGTTACAAAGTAAAAAAACAAAACGTTTTATGTACTTCCTTTTTTTTCTCAGACCAATGATATGCCTATATTATATATATATAGTATACATCACGCGTTCTGTACCGAAGTGTGATGCGAGCGTGGAAAAGTGTAACAGCGGGTTGTCGTGTTATTGTGCGCGTGTCACAATAACACGAAACAACTTTTTACGCCAAAGCCCAAAACCGTAAGAGTGTGAATGAAAGTTTTATTATTATTTTTATATTTTTTTTTTACGTCAACCCCCTGGTATATAAATGCAGGATTACCTAACTAATATATTATATTATGCACGTGTGGGTGTAGAAACCTTAAAAAAAAAAAATTATTTTCAACATTTCGGTTAAAAGACGAAATAATGAATAAATCTCTACACAAGTAAGTCATTGTTCATGGGAAATTAATCTAACCGGATTTCACAAACTTCAGCTTATATACAAATTATGTTGGGGTTTATAAATAGTTTGAAAATGTACACTGTGGAAGGTAAACAAGTTAGTAAAGCCCACTCGGCGAATGTGCCAAATTTCCGGTGTCTAAATGTGTTCACAACAATAAGCCATTCATATAGAATTTAAAATTAATTTGTTAACTCTCATATGGATATTTGTTGAAATATAAAATAAATTTTAATAAATAAAGCATATTTGGGAATATGGTTTTTGAATATTTTGAATATTGGTTAGTATACTGGAAACTGGATCGTTTGTTAGGCAAGCTCAACACTTATTTTGGCCCTAAAAATGCTAAAATCTAGATTTTATTTTTAATCTTCAAATTACTACAAAAACTATGTTGTTCCCAATTTTTTTTTATATATATATATATAAATATATATGCCCCCTATATGGTCTGTGGCGATACAAACTTTTGTTTTTCAAATGGAAATACCCTTTTTTCCTATGATATACCATTGGGATTATTTTTCTGTGATTTTTAATGTACCAAAATCAAAATTCGAACGAATAATTTTTGAATCAATTTAATTTAAGTATTAAAAAAACATTCCTATACTACGTAAAATTATTATGTAATTTTTCAACGTTATTTACTGATTATGGAATTCCCATCTGAAAAAAAAAATTAGCTACAAAACATACAAAGGTTGGCATAAAAAAAAAAGTGGAAAACTTTTTAGTATAACTTAAAGATTAAAAAAAAAAATTCATATTTAATAATTTTTACGGTAAAAAGTCGATGAGTTTGCTTAACAAAACACCCTGTAATCTATATATCTAAGTATATTATAGGTATTTATAGTTTGATATTTTTAATACTGTTTAATATGAGTATAATTTCATATCAATAATCGTAATTATGTACTAATAACTAACGGACAAACCACATAACGAACTCAATATGAAATAAACTTATGAGTAGGTAGAAACCTAGAATGACTAACTACAGTCTCAAGCGTACACTTGGTCACCCGTTATAGCCGTTATTGGTATTCATTACAGTTATGAGTTACTTATTTTAAGTAAAATGTCTGATTTCACTAAAATGTATAAAACTAAAAGACCTTTAACACAGTGCATCGTGTAAATGTATAATATGTAACATAATATATCATATTATTAACGTCTACGTATAACATTGAAAACCCAAAAGCATGCTAAAAAAAATATATTATGCTGTATTACACTTGTTAATTTTCCAAAATGTATTATGTAAATATATAATTTTCTTCTCGAAATATTATATTACGCATGTATAAAATACAACACTCGTGGAGCGTAAAAAACCTTTTCAGTTTATAAACAGTTGAAATAGGTAATAATTCGTATACACGATTTATTACCAGAACAGTGTCAAGACCTTTTGCAGATTTGCATATTATTTTTATTTTTTTTTTTTTCGAAGAATTGAACGTTGCCGAGCGTGGTTCATGATATTACAATGTAATATTATGTAAACATATCATTTGTTGTACCGAATCGCTAAGTCTGCACACGCGTACTTTCAACAGTGCATATTTTTGCATAATATCCAAGTTGCTTGATGTATACAGGGTACTTTAGATGATGGCACACTCAAGAAGAACGAAACGAGAAGACTCTCGATAACGTCCATATTATATGTATATATCTTCTAAACGGTGTTAATTCCAAAGTGGTACATATTATAACTGTCGCAACATATATATATATATATATATATATATATATCATACTAATATATAGGACACCCGCTTTGATGCAGTGTATGCAGAATATACATATAATCATTTAAATAATGTGACGTTTAACGATTTAATCTTTCTATACACGAATTCTAAATATTCTCACCATTAAATACCTCAATTAAACCATATAAGAGGGTGTGATTGTTTTCTAATACAATGATTGATAATCTCGTGAATGCAGAATTACTATACGTAATAGGTATGTTGCGCAGTGTTATAATTGTTGAAAATAATAAAAGAAAACCGTTTGTTCATTCTTATATACATTGAGTCTCTAGTTAAATTAATTATTATAATATTATAAAAATATTATATTTTTGTATAACGTGTTAAAAAGTTTAAAACTGTTCCAAATTATACAATGCATATTAATAATAGGTAAGAGTGTTCAAATATATTATATATAATATGTATGTATTTTATAAATGTAAGTACATTGACAACAACTGTTTATTTATATGGAAATATTAGACATTTATTGTGATGTGATCACGGTACGCATGACATATCTTTTTGCATAATATTGTTCTTGGAAGACCAAAAATAGGTTCTTGAATCAGTTATTATTATTTTGTCAACTTAAGAAATACTTGTACAATGTACCAACGCATCGTTATAAAATAATAATAATTGTTTATTTAAAAACTATTTGTAAAGTACTATTGTAAAGTAATATAACAATTCTTTTCATCCCTATAATATATCAAATATGTACGCAAAATTCGATTTTGCATAAACATGTATTGCACACGTTCATTATATTATAGTTCCAAAAAATGTTGTTCTCAATATTTGTCATATAATTTATTATGTTTTCTAGATACGTTTTATTCACAACTTTATATTCCTTAGAGGGTATCATACTTTTTATATAAACAATAAAATAAACATACATATATATTTATATAAAATGTATATTATATTTAAACATAAATTATTTTTAATAATATATACGTAGTGTGCGCCGTTTTACTTTAAAATCATGTACGTATGACGTATGAATGTGTATGTGTGTTTCTGTTTGAATCTTATACTCTGCACAAAATTGTTGTTTTTATTTCACATACCGTACTGAAGTTCTTAATTATTAGATATATTTAATACATACATAAATATATAAATATATAAATATATAGGTATATACCATGTGTCCCAAAAAGCAGGGACCACTTTACTACTCATTACCATGTAAATATTTTTAAATTCTATTTGCGGGACATTAAACTAGACTAATGGATCGTACATTTCCATGAGTTACAATTTTTTTAACTTATGTATCTAGCGCATGCATAATAAAACTTACATTTTTTTAAATAGCAACCCATAATTTGAATATCATATTCGGATCTTCGATTTTAGATTCCAAACGGAGTGATGGAATCTATTGATTTTACAATAATGTGTTTTTTTTATTTATTTTTTTTTTTTTCGTGTCTGAGGACACCTTTTTTGGTAGTAAAAATGCTTCGATTTTCTTAAACAGCAACTTTTCTGAAAGGAAAGTGAATGTAAATGGTACTTGGGCGTGTCAAAAATTCAACTTTTTTAATTCTTTTTAAAAAAATCAAAAAAAAACGATAAAAAAATTACGAAAAAACTAGAAATTTTACCCAAATTCACGATTTTACAAAAAACATTTATTTAAAATGCTCTAACTCAAAAACGAAAAACCGCAACTGCCCAAAATTTTCACCAAATCTTTATATTGGTGTTCTATACATGGTTAAGTTTTCAAAGTATTTTGACATATTTTGACTTATTTATAGACAATTGTATATAAATATT
Organism: Chaitophorus viminalis; assembly: GCA_025469195.1. Classification (NCBI taxonomy): domain Eukaryota; kingdom Metazoa; phylum Arthropoda; class Insecta; order Hemiptera; family Aphididae; genus Chaitophorus; species Chaitophorus viminalis. Next base: position 11,771 of record JAIPRK010001902.1, read on the forward strand.
ATATATATTATTAATTAATTATAATTATATATATATATATTAAATATATCTAATAATAAAGAACTTCAGTACGGCATGTAAAATAAAAGCAACAATTTTGTGCAGAGTATAAGATTCAAACAGAAACACACACACACATACATACATATGTACATGATTCTAAAGTAAAATAGCGCACACTATGTATATATTATTAAAAATTATTTATGTTTATATAAAACTATGAGAAGACCCTCTGAGGAATATAAAGTTGTGAATAAAACGTATCAAGAGAACATAATAATATTATATGGCAAATAATGAGAACAATATATATACATGTATCGCTTCGCTTATGTCTTATATGATACTTAGTAATAGCGATTTTTTATATGTTTTGTAGGTTATTTTTTTATTTATTTTTTTATTCACTATCCATATGCAAATCTAATCTTAGTTATATTTTATTAATATGTATGTACATAAGAACGAAGAGTATGATTTTAAAAAATGTGCTGTTGTATAAACCACTATTCGGTTGCGCAAATGAATTTCACTTTTCTATAAGAAAACACGAACTACCCTTGTCATTTGAATTTCCATAGCGGAAGTTAAAGCAACGTGCATTTGACAGATTTCGAACGTGTAAATTGAATTCAGTACACATAACTAAGCCGCAGAGTACATTTTCTTTTTTAAATAACAATAATAATAATAATTTTTGACGACAATATATACATGTTTACCGCCATAACTTCAGATAACCACGCGTGTTTCTGAATTTCCAAGTAATCATGACACTGCAGTCTCCTCGAAAATTCTATGTAGTTATATATTATATATTCTTTATTGTGAACATCGATGTCGTACTGGTCGACAATAAGGTCTTACAACAAGGAAAATCGCTCACTGGAGACTGTACCACCCGTATACCATATGGAAAATAATGAATGACCGACCACATATAGCATTATAGTACCCACATAAAAGAATACTTATATGGTGTGGGCACATATCCGCGCATCATATATTGCAAATTTCAGTAATGAATAATTTATACATTTTCGAAACATGTTTCATAGCTCATCATTTATTGTATAATACAAAGGCTATCCATTTTAAGACAATTATTTTTCGTTAGTGATTTATATAAAAATTTAAATTTAAATTATACGAAATTTTATATTTTTCAGTTTGTACAATCCAACTCGTGTTCAGAGAATATATGCTGCAATCACACTAATTTACTGTATTTCATTTTGCAGATATATCTTAACGTTTAAATGTAAGAAATAATCTTTCATTAAAATATGTATAATGTTCTGTTTTTTGTGAAAGTTATGATTGTTTATTTAATTTTTTATAAACCTTATATAGGTATCAAAAATTATTTTATTATTGCTAGTTTAAAAATATTAAAATTTAATATATTTAATATATTTAAAATATTGATAATAACAGAAAAAATACAATTAAAATGATTACATTTTTAGTTGATAATTAAAATTGTATTTTTAAAAATACGTAAAAAAAAAAATTAAGTCGTTATTTCCTGGCACCCACAGGATTTGTTTAAAGGCCCGTTAAACTGGTACTAATAATTTAATAATTTTTATAGCTTTTTGTTTCTTCAATTTATTAGGTAAATTAAGTTCTATAACTTGATATTTATTAAAAATTTGTTGATATTTATTTTTTATTGATACAATAAAATTGTTATAACACACACACACACACACATATATATATATATATATATACAATAAATTAATTGATACAATATTATAATAATGTGTTTAAAACAAAATTAAAAAAAAAAAAAAAAACAAAGAAAAATTATACAAATTTATATTCAAATTTAATCTTTTGAAAATCTAAAAAAAATATAAAACGATCACAGGTGTTGATTTGGTTTTCATTGAAAACATTTCATTTAATATCAAAAAAAATAAATAAGTTTATTGAAAATAAAAATTTTAGTACTTTCAAAACTTTATTTAGATTATAACAATTATCTTATTATTCCTACTTTTAAACAAGTAAAATTAAATATATTAAAACAAATAAAAAGTCAAAGAAATATAAACTACATTTATTGAAATTTTTTTATAATATATTTATGTCTATAAATCAAAAATGCTAGTTTACGCGGTGAAATCTCAATATTTTAAAGTTGTCTTTTATTTTTTTTTTAATTAAACAATTATCTATAAATTATAACTGAGGAATACTATAGTACTGGCTACTGAAAACAATCATCCAAGTAAATATTTTCTTTATATTCATAAAAAAAATTCTGTAACTATTTTATTTTAATGCATATATAGTAATAATATAAACATATAATATATAAATGACATTTAAATTAAATATCAACGAAATATTTTGTTTTTGCTATCTAGCCTTGTATCTAATTGAACTAAAATTGTGTTCATGTCACATCACTTCATGATTCATCTGAGACCTTTTTAAAATTACGTTCGTGAGTCACAACTAACAAGATCCTAAAATACGATTGTGGCCCATGTCACGTGTAAACCCACCTATAATAGACCGAAAGAATGTACAGAGGAATGACGGATTGTTTATAAGACAAGCTGTTAATAATAACATCCTGTAGAAGTTTATGAAAAATCATATCAAGTAAAAGTAACAGAAATAAATTATATTAATTAATTAAATACATTTTTAATCTTAAAACAATTTGTATTATATATTATAAATAAGCTCACCAGTAATTTTTAAGCTGTAATTATTATTATAAAAAGAGTCCAAGACTCAAAAGAGATCTTTCCTCCTCGGATATGCCCCTGGCATAAGGATCCTATAATTATTATAAAGAATTGTTCAATGTTTTCTATTTTACTATGAAAACCTTTTAATGTATGTTTAATATATAGACCTCCTCGTCCATTCCAAAGTGCCGTCTACCCACAAGGTAATAACGCGAGATGGTATTTTGCGCCAATTTAATTACTTGTAATTTGCGCCATCAAAAGGTACATTTAAGCGCCTATGTAATTTGTGCCAAAATATAAAAATATAACATGTATTTTGCGCCACACATACAAATTTATTTTGGTAATTTGCGCCACAACTGAAAACGAAATGGAATATGTTATTTGCGCCACACTTTCAACTTCGATGGTTGGAATCCAACGTATATCAAAATATAAGGCAGAAGAAAGCAAGAGGCTAAACCATACATATATAAATGGCAACCCAAATGGGTTGCCATTTATTTCTCCAAATGTGGTCAGTGACTGTTTTATTAAAGATTTGATGTTATCAATTCCTAATGACATAAGATTTCAAAAATATGCCAATGATTTAGTTGACACATATATCTGTGATGAGGCTAAATTTCCACTAATAATTTGGGTTGCGAATATCGCGTCTCTAGCTCTCACTATTAATGCTTGCGAATCATATCATTCACATTTCAATTCCGCGTTCTATCACCCACATCCTACTATTTACCCCTTTTTGAACGTACTGAAAGGATTTCAAACAGAAACTTTAATTAAAATTAAAAGTATACATCATAAAAAACGAAAATCTACAAAAAAAAAATCGTTTAGAAACTTTTCAACAAATATATGAAGACTACAGGTAAAATAAAATTGATAGAAAAGGGTTAGTTTCGTCGTTAAGCTATAAATATTAAAAAAAAACGTGATTAAGCTAGTTATTATAAGTAGCTAGGTATTTATTATAATATATCTAATTTACTTATTTTATATACATGGAGTTATTTTTTTAATTGTATACATCTATTTATAATTATAGTGTGACTGATTTTTATATGTTTTATGACTTACCAACATTTACTTATTTTATATACACGGGGTTCATTTTATTTGTGGCGCTAGTTATAATTTCAATAAGGTGATTTATGGTGCAAATTACAATTTTTGTAGGTAAATGATGGCGCAGATTACATATTACCTTTTTAAATAGTTTTATTTGGCGTAAATTACCAAAATACAATTTTAGATGTGGCGCAAATAACATATTTTTTTTTTGGGGGGGGGGGGGTTGTTTTTGGCGCAAATTACATACGCCCGTCGTTTCTACCAATTTTATTGCATGTATCTTGTACATGTGTCGATCATTATTGATCAGAATTTCATATGACAGCTGTTTTTCCCGCGTATATACGCAAAATACAGAACAAATATTTGTAAAAGACAGAAGTAGAGCATTACAAAATAGTATAGTCTAAAATTATTTTCGATATTGTAGTATGTATATGTATAATATACCTTCTTTGGAGACATGTTAAGTGACAAACTTGTAAAAATCAAATGAGAACCTATACTTTTTTTGCGGACACTGCAGTAGTTACGTTATTTAGTATATGTGTGTCAATTCTTCAGTCGCGGACAAAGAGTACTATGAGGTTGTGTGTAACGTAGCTGGGGGAAAAGTCTGCCACATCGTACACATTTATATTAATCCTCTACAGCTGTATATATATATATATATATATATATATATATTACCAATCTATGTGGGTGGAAAATAATCTTTTCCGACCTCAGAACCGAATAAAGTCACTTTCCGCCGCGTCTAGTAGTATCGAAAATCAAAATGTCGTTACACGCGTGACAAATATCATATTTTAATCACACCTCGATATATTATGATAATAATATACAATATGTAGTATGTATAATAATATTACAGTAATTATTTTATTGGAAAACGGTTGGGCGTCGAACATAATGAGCATAATATTATTACAATAATGCAATATTCGTACAGCTTGAAGAACGGCATAAAACGTGCATTATAAACTTACGTATAAATGTATGCACACGCGTGGCATGTGTATCTACCTAATAATATACGCGTATGTATCAATTTTATACTATAATTTAGTGTTATGTACGGCACAAGTTGTAAATTCGACGACAGGACGTGCGTGCGGACATACTTTTTGATGAATATAAACTCTACGGGCCCCTATTTAATGTAAAACCATCGTCCTCTACCGTTAAAACAAAATAATAATTATTATTGCCAGAGCTCGAATAATGGGTTTAAGGTTCGGTCAAACAGAAAGCGGACTGTCCGCGCGGCCAGGCCACCGGTCCGCTGCGTACTAGTCCGCAGGCTCGCTGATAGTCAAACAGAATGCGGACAAGTTTGAGCGAACCAGTTTGAAAACTGCACAAAATGTACTGCTGGTTATTTTTAATTTTTAATTTTTCACATTTCTGTATTCATATTACAAAATGTCAAGCAGTTCTTCCGACGAAGAAGAATTGCTTTTTCTGTTTGCCTTAAGTCAAGCAAGAAGAAAAAAAATAAAATTAGTACATGAAATAAATCAAAAAAGGAAAAAATTCGGGGAGTTTCACCGACTGTGCAGTGAATTGAGTTATTTTGAAGACCGATTTTTTTACATATAAAATCTATATTTAAAATATAATATATTTCTTTTTTATTCTATTTCTATTTCTTTTTATGTATACATTTTATTTGAGTCCGCCGCGAACTTAGTGAAAAAATACAACTACTTGTTTGTTCGCGGCGGACTATACTAGTTCGTCGCGGTAGGCCGCTGTCTGTTTAATCAGAATGATGCATTTAAATGAAGTATACAGTTCACGGCGGACCGGCGGCCTGGCCGCGCAGACAGTCCGCTTTCTGTTTGACCGGACCTTTATTGTGTTCCGAATTGAATGGCGATAAATTTTGGGAGAATTAACACGCAGTGTAGAGCATGCAGTAAGAAAAAACCAAAAAAAATGATATTTATGTTCGACGACGAAAACTGTACTGCTATTTCGTTAAATTATTCAGTGGTCCACGGTACTTAATAAAATATTATTAATTATTCACTTTCTGTACATGTACTAACTATATAATAATATGCTCGTAAAGCAATTATGTAATAGTTTATAATAATTGAAAAATACAAACAATATACGCGCGCACAATGTACGCTATTAACGGCGTTGTAAAAATTGTTAACTATAAGCGCATTACAATAAGATACATGGAAAGTTTTGATGAGGAAAAGAGTAACGAGAAAATCTTGCAATAAAAGAGAAAGAAACAAAGATTTATTTTCATAAACACATGCGTTTGGTGTCAATACCATAATTTTAATGTCATCATTGAATATAACGACCAATAGGTCGTGTGGTTTCTTATACATATTGAATACATTTTTAACAGTCCTTTTTGACTAATTGTGTACAAAGCATTTTTTTCATTAGTACATGACGCCATTGTTTGGTGCGACCAAATTAAATATTACAAAGCTAAGAAAACGAATGAAAAACAATATGGAATACAATCAGGGAAATGAGAAAAAAAATAAAAATTGGACAAATAATATGAATAGATAACTACAATAATACCTAGCAATGAAAATAGAAGGAAAGCTGGAAGAGATAGATCAAGAAAACCATTAATGAAACAGATTATAGAAGACATAGGAAAAACCAATTACAAAGAAATTAAAAGAGCGGTGATAAATAAGGACGAGTAAAGCGATCCATTGAAGTTATTGAACTAATCTAAAGATTGTAAAAAAAAAAAATAGAAAAACTGAATATTAATGTTATTAGTAGTCTTGTATCTTAAATTATAGTTTCGGTGATTACCGCGGCTAAACATAGCGATTTTATTTCAATACGCGTTAAGAGCGCTGTATTATGATGTATGTACAATTGATTTCCTGACCACAATTTCAGAACTATGACGTGCAATTCTATTAATTATATAATATAATATAAGTGTTAAACATTGCCTAGCGACATAAGGCGGCTGTGCATAATCGTACGGTCACCGGTTTGAATCCGGGTGGCACAGCCGTCCGGTGAGAAGATGCCGCTACCACCCAAACCAAACCTCCCAAACCATAACACATAATAGAGTCTTTATAAAAATAATCGTTTAGATATAATGGCCACGGTGCCAAAATCTCCCTAACAAAAAATAAAATAAAAATATAATATGTATTGTAATTTTATATTGAGTTATGCTACCACTACAACCAACAAATGATTGTTCTAATTTTTTTAATATGTACTTAAAATACAATGAATTAAAATATTCATAATACATTTAAATGTAAATTCCGATGTGTGTAACACATGTGTCGTCAAAAAGAAACCTTGTTTTTATTCAAATATATTGAACCGTATGTAATTGAGCGTTGTAGACAATATCAGCATAAGAAACTTTAATAATTTTACTTTAATAACTTACACGCATTTTTCGTCATAAAACAGTGGCTTTTTCGATTTCCTCGGTATGCTTCGATAAATAAAAATGCTTATCATAGTTATCGTAAACAATTTATACAATTTTTAATTTGTTTTTCGTGTTATAATTAAAGAAGTATAACCAATGAGTTGCTTCCTTATCACGTTACTACTAATGTTATTTTAATCAATGTTACTCAAATCAAATTTGATTATTGTATATATTTGTACAGATTGTAAATTTTCTTTTAATAAAAAAAAAAAAAAGTTTCTATGTTTATGTATTGGAAAATGCTTACGTCTAATCGATGAAATGTTAAAAACCTATATAAAAGAAGCTTTGTGTAAATCAATAATTATTAAACTACTACTACTACTATTATAATGTTCTAGTCATCACAGAATACCAAATAAGATTTTCTAATTAATTAATATTCACACCAAATTCGCTAAGAGATTACATTTCTTGATATAGGTAACAAAACAGTTTAAATCAAACCATATAGGAACTAAAGGGACTACAAGTATTCAACTATTGGTTTTTAATATTTATTATTATTCTCTTATCTTATTCATTTCATTTGAGTTAACTTACAAAAATTTATATAGTTCACATAAGTTACGGGATTCATATTAATTCATGTATACCTTTTAATAAATAACCTATTATTATTTATAATCTTATATAAATTATTACAATTAACTAGTATACACGTAAAACAACTAGTTAACTATTAAACAGTATTTAGTATATAAACTCATAATTTTATTTCTCTTTCACATCGAATTATCACAGCGAAATAACTAATAACGGTTCAATATTATATTTTTTTTTTATTTACAGATCGGTTCAATTCTTACCATAGTAGTTGTGTACGTTTTAGTAATTTAATTTTATTCTTTGTTATTATTACAGTATTCAAAGTATATGCACGATGGAGTACCTCCATCTGCATGTTATTATAAATTATTTTCTTATATATTTTCCGTATTATATTATGAGCGTATTAATTTCTATTTTATATTCAAATTGTTCAAGTATTTAATTTCAAAAAATTAAATCCGAGAAAACAATAATGTACAAACAAAATTCCTCGTTTTTTTTGTTATACCGTGTAGCTGAACAGTTGAACACAATAAAACCATGCGGAAGAATTATAATAATATGCATTTCGTGAAACTCGTTGCACATGCATTTTCTGCGTTTATATATTATAATATATCAGCGTATAAATACGGCTACGAAAACAGTAAGCACATGTGTTCTGTATGTGAGTGTGTGTGTGTGTGTGTGTGTAATATACTCCGTATATTATATATTTTCCGTATCGTGACAAATTATATTTTTCTTTAAGTTTATTCACGTAGTACGAATGGGAACCAGCCAAGAAGAAAACTAAGATTAAAGTCTATATATACCCCGTGGGATCGAGAACAATATTCCGAACACAACTTTACCATTTGCATAATCAGGCACGGTACACTAGTTTGTAATTTTCATTTTATTTTATTTTTCTCGTTCTATCGTTCAAACACCCATTTTACTGTTCGGACCAATGCACTTTTATATTATGAGCCTCGCATCAAAATAAACACAAAAATTCATATTGTTTTTTAAACGTCCTCAACCATCGGTTGTCGGTTATACGGTGATAATACCGATAATGTGTACAAATAAAAAAAGAACGGGTGGGCTTCGCTTTGCTGTACAGTTGGGGATGGAGTGTACCTCGTTTATAGGATAGGTCATTATTACAATGGATTTGTTAAATTTGAATGCAATGATAGATATCATTGTATACGAGTAACGATTCTGAACGGAGATAATATGTTTGTCTAAAATGAGTGTATAAAAATATAGTATTTTATATTTATATTTTATATTTGAATTATAATGCAATTTCGTAAAAATTAAAATTTAAAACAGTCATACATTTTTTTCTTTTAAGTCTGGTAAAAATTTTTTTATATATTTTTGAAGGTAAGCTTATGGACAACCTAGTGTTAAAATTTTGAACCTTAAGTATAAACAGAAAAAATTTTATGAATTTTCAACTACAAAATAACTTGCAAATTATCGCAATTTTAATATATTTTATACAAATTTGAACTTTATGGGCTTATAAAAAAATTTGAGTGAAACCATCTCGGATATTTTTTAGTTACAATTAGTATAACTTATATTTAATCCTTTAATACATTTTCAAGAGTTTTCGGACGGCCAAAAAAAATGTTATAGATATTTAAAAAAAAAAACTTACAAAAATCGAAAATTTAAATTATCTATAAATAAGTCAAAATATGTCAAAATACTTTGAAAACTTAACTATGTATAGAGAATTCCAATATAAAGAATTGGTGAAAATTTCAAGTTGTTACGGTTTTTCGTTTTTGAGTTAGAGCAAATTTCATAAACCGATATGATTTGTCAGTCTAGAATTTTATATATTATATTATATTTTACATGTAATTTTACGTCAATATTCGCTGTTCAAACGCTTATAAAAAAAATTGTGCCTATGGATTTCAGGTGTACTTACGTACTAGAATAATTCTTAAGATCGGAGGTAGGCGCATTGCTAGTACAAATCCACTACTGACATCCAAGTGCAGAATTCTGTGGTAGATGTGGTAGATAACAAAAAAAATGACTTTTATTATCTCCACTCAATCTTCTTTTTCTTTCGACGACTTTACACCCCTAAACGTATAGTCTCGTATTCACCGTAAATCTTATGTATACGATACATCAATACATGTAAATTGTATACATTGCAAGTGTATATGCATAATGTGTAATATCAACGGTTCCCACAGTGTTTTCCATCGTAGCATATTATTGTGGGTAATTTATAAGTCGCGACACAATTTGGATAAATGCCCGAAAATATAAGTACTTTAGGACTTTTTAGAAAAATATAAGTTTAAGTTTTAACGGTACACTCTTTAAGAGAAACACTGGCTTATAATATCAAACGTCGACGGCCGCATACTTCGTATAGTGTTCGTACCCCTCACTTGCACTTCTAAGCGTCCGCAAATAGTTTCCTCTTACGGGCAATCCTAACTGTACATAATATTATGTTGCTTAATATTATAATTATTCTACAACAAAACATTATTATATTTCAATACGATCAGTATATATTATATTGTCCTGCAACAATTCTAAACGAGCATGCAGTATTTATAATATACGTATATAGTATTACAGTATACTAGCTGACGGCTTCAGCAATATGAATATAAATTTAAATATTTGGATTCCTAGTGAGCTAGAGAGATCCTAGAGAACTAGTGAGATAGAGGTGCTAGCATTGGTGGATTAAAATTGGTATTCAATTAAAATGTAAAGAAAATATTCTGTTCTTAAATTTTTACATAACTCGTTCAGAAAGTGATTACATTCTTAAAATAGTTAAACTTTATACACAAAAGTTGAGAACTGTTGCTTTACAGTCTAGATTATTTCAATGCTCTATATCATACTTCTTTATGTATTTCTCGGTATTTCCTATTTTTCAGTTTTAGATACTCCTTAAAACTACTTTTAGAAATCAAGATGTATATAAGCTGTTATAATACAGCGCCTATGTATCTTAATAGAATATTACCGCATCACTTAATTTGTTAATTACTTGTTATTTTTAATTTCCGACCAACTTTTATTGTAAGATTATAAAAATAAGTGTTTTCACCCAATATATTTCAATACATTCAATTTTATACACATATATTTGTACTACATCTTAAAGTTGTTATGCAATCAGTGTATAATATATTTCAATAAGAATAAACATCAACATTTTACGCTACAACCTTAGGGAAACACGCAGCAGTTACATTTAGATAATTCCTACGTTGTAAATTCAGTATTTTGTGTTTACTTGGGTCTGAAGAGTATTAGAATGGGTAATGATTTTTGAAGAAAAACGATTATCCCTCTGATTATCCGATTATCCGTTTGTCAAACATATAATTTGTGATCTAATAAAATAATATAGGTACCAACATATTTTTATTTTTTATTTAAAACTAAATTAATTGATGGTTTATAAACATAAATGATAATATAATATCACAAAAATCGCAATTTCTTTTATGCTGTATTTTTTCAATTATTCACAACAACGCAAAATAGACAAATTGTTTTTAATAAATTAGTAACTGGATTAGTAATGTTTCAGTCAATATTGTGTTTCATAATAATATATCAACACATAGTTATATATCTAGTTTATCTATTTAAAACGAAACTGAGCATAGGTACTATTAGTATAATATGTACGGGATATCCCACGTGGATTTACTACTAAGTGGTAAGGTAATGGTGTTTACATTACTCCCATCACTATCAAATAGTAAATCTTCATGAGACACTTTGTATAATGTATATTTTATTATTGTAAGTACGTACTACGTTCATATATAACTGCAAGTATAGGTACATTTAAAATAGTTTATGCTCGATTATTACCTACTCATAAAGTCATAAATAATCATTGTTATAATTATCAAATAACCATATTTATATTATTCATTTATTTGTTTTGTTATCAATAATAATTATTGTACACATAATATTTTGTATAAATAATACAAGTATATAATCAATTATAATTGAATGAATTAAGTTTTAATATAAGCTCTTAAAAATATTAATTGTTTTTTTCAAAGTTTGTTTTTAGTTTAACTTTTATTTTATTGTATCAGTTCCTTTATGCTGAACTACCAAATATTCTACTCTTACCGTCTTTCTAAACAATAATAACTAATAAGAAATGAAAATTATAAATTATTTTTCTTTGTTTGGTATTATATTTTAAGAAAACTTTTAAAAACAAATTTAATTATTTTTAGATATGATAATTATTAGAAAACAAATAAGAACTGTATTTACATAAATTTTAATGTTAAATAAAACGTAGTTTATAATTGGAAGTAAAACTGAAGTGATTTTTATAACTTTTTCTCATGTTCTATTTACATTTTAAATTTAAAAAGTGGTAACAGTTGCTAAATCTACTTGTAAAATCATATTTTCTTAATTTCAGGTCTTGGAATCGGTTTCAATATCGATTTTAAATATCAATAAAAATCAATTTTTTATAATATTAAAATCAAAAATGTTTTCAATGATGTTCAAAATTTATATTTAAAAAAATTGATCTTCAATTAAAAACCAATTCCAAATGCGTTTTTCCAACACCAGAAGTGTACGTGTTTTTTATTTATTTATTTTTTTATGTTACCAAGCGGTGTCTCCGTCGACACAATATTTTAAGACAATATCTGATATCGTCGTGTCCTCGTACCGTCCAGTCGGTTGAACGATGGTAAATGGTAATTTTTTCTTTATCTATTGCCTGTGTATTGAATAATAATTGTGTGTTTAACGTCGATTCGCGTGCAACCATCTTTATTAACCGATTCTGCGAAACGCGTTACGTACCTATATACGCCATACCCGCCGGTCGCTGCCATGTCACCGCAGACCACTCTAAAGTTGCACACGCGTGGTGTAAATAATATCGTGTTGTTAGGTCCGTTGCGCGAGCATTTTACACATTGTTGGGCTCGAATAAACCCTTTGTCGCCGTCGTTTTCGCCGAAATCGGGGCCGCTAATAACCGTGTGGTCGCTGCAGCTGTACGTTTTGGAAATTATGCTATCTTTACGGTATGGTCAATATATTATTATCAATTGTCATCATTGTACTATAGTATCTATAGCCGTGTTGTACAGTGATACTACTTATTAATTATAATTATTATTATTATTATTATTATTATTATTATTATCGCTGTCGTCATGCTATACGATAATGGTGTAGGTACGTTGTTAATAATTATTATTCATTTCTTTTCCATTCCCGTAATTTGTCTAAATTATTGTTATTATTTTATATAATATCAGTTCTGCACAGTGCACATATAGTGCACTATTTAAGATGATTTCTATTATTTTTTTATATTACTTATAAAACATATGGTTTTCTATTTTTGTCTGAGATTTAAAATATTTTACTCTTAATATCCTATATTTCCTAACTTTTTATGTGCAATTAAAAGTACTATCAATTTTACTTTTCTATTTTTTTTTTTTTTTTTTACCATATATAGATTATATGAGTTTAAAAACATTAAAACTTTTAATTTCCCAGAAAGAGTAAATTCCGATAAAAATAAAATCTATCTTCTATCTAATATTCTATAACTCAATCTGCTGCAACCTACAAAATAAGATACCAATCGGGTTTAGTATTTGATTACTAATTTTAAACTGTTGGTATATAATGATTCAAAAGTCAATTGATACATTTTTTAATCCATTTCGTTCTGTTGTCAAAAATACATATAAATGTATATGCATACGTTATACTCGTTTTTTTACACCTACTAAAAGTAAAATATCATTGGTTATAAACTTATAACTGTTATAAGCAAGTTATAACAATATCGAAATCTAAAATAAAAAGTATATAAACTAGGTATACAAAAGTGTTCTATTTTTTATTAAATATTATGACCATCACGTGAAACAGTGGTTCACTGTGAGTCATTTGTATATTAGGGTGAAAGGGAGGCGTGACATATTTAAATACTACAATTTTATTTTATTGTGAGTATATAGTTAAGAAAAATTTCCTGGTTATTTTAACCAGGATTTGATGATACAAAATGTCTACAACTTAGATCTTGAAGGGAAAGGGGGGTCAAACAAATTTATATCAAAGGGCCGCGTTACAAAAATATTTAAGACACTATGCCCACTATAAAAATCTTATTTCCACTGTTGCCGCCGAAACCGGCAACAATTATTTCATTAATTAGGTCACCTGACTTAATTATAATAACGGCCGGCCACACACATGCACACACGCATTACATAACATAGTAGATAATAAGTTAATGATGATTATTTTTGTGAATTATATAAGATTATTTAAATGTGTCGTGTGTTATAATATATGTTGTTTTCCCGGTCTCGCTGTCTGTTTTCAATCGCCGTATGCGATACTTGTCTCGAGTTCCGTCGTACTCGATTGCCGCCGAACGCAAGCGCGAATCGCTGTTAGTTTTTTGTGATTTTTATTATACGTGCGCTAATCACCGTGAGTAAAAAGGTGCAAATCACCATTATAAAATATACGTGCACTAATCGCCGTGAATAAAAAGGTGCTAATCACCATTATAATTTGTTTTTTTTTTTCTTAATTCACTCATGTTGTGATCAACGTGAATGTACGTTATTGTAAATTCGTTACCCTTTTTTTGTATATTATATTTTCTGTGTGTGAAATTAATCTATTTAGATTTAGGTACAGGTGTACAGCTGGCCAGTCTTCACACCCACAAAGATTGTGAGTAATCTATTATATTTAATTGTTGTGTACCTATTATGAGTGAATTATTAGAACAACCTGAATTACGTGTTTGTTTATTAAATTATTTCTGTAAAGTCGGCTCTAATAGTCGACCGTACCTAATACGCATTCTAAGAGGTACAAATTATTTCTTAGTCTAGGTACCAAATGTTGTGACGTACAAAATATCCTTATGTTCACTAGTTCTAATAGTTCACTCCTTATACCAACACCATAGTCATCTAAGATACCTACCATTTTATTTATTTATTTTATTATTATATTTAATTTATACATTTTTACGTGTTGGGCCAAAAGGGCCGTAATTTAAATTATTATTTAACTATATTAATGTGAATTATTTATCTTATTATACCATTATATCATTATTATACAGCAACACTAATTACCGTATTTTGCGTTATCATTTTTATTTATATATAGTTACCCTTTTTATTCTTTAGTCTGTAAGTTACACACAAATACAAATATATACACACACACACACCACAGCACTACGCAGCTCATCAGACTTACGCGGCGTTCCCAACCACGTCTGATTGAGTTGTTTACACATATACATACATACACACCCGTGTGGCCAACGAAGTCGGTATAGGTAGTGGCGTACGAAGTAATAGGTGACCGGGTACGCGTGTTATTATTATACGCTCCCGGCCCGTACATCCACACTACACAATAATGTGTTGGTACTTATAAAACATATTGTGACAAATCACAGGATTGTTTTTACATTTCATTTGAAATCCAAAAACTGCTATTTGTTTTAAATATTTAACCAGCGTGAATCCCTTAGCTTTTCGATAGCGTATCTAGCCTCGATTTACGAACGATCGATAGCTGAAACTTATATTTTTAATTTCGTTTCGCCGTACAGCATTCGACCAAGTCTTGCAATAAAATACGACTGTCGCGAGCATGTGTGTTTATGCGTGTGTTTAAGTGTTTAAATATTACATACAAATATACACACGGGTATTATAAACGCGTAAGAGAAAAAATGTTACTTCCATGAATAAGCATATCCATATATGGCTATATACTTATTATAACTTTTATAAGTACGCCCGTGAACAAATAAACGTGTGTTGAAGTTTCCACGTAAAATAAATAATAATACTAAAATAAACAACGATTATTATTAATCGAATGGGGAACAATATTATTATTATACATATGTTTTACAATTATATATATTCTATATTTGCACATGAAATTATTATACATTCGAGTTTTATATTTTATAATAATATGCCCCGGTGTATATGAACGAAATCATTTGATTTCGGGAGGTAAATTTACAAGTTTCGTCATTCAGCGTATATTATCGTATGTGTATATTATAGTATAGAATATACACGAGTTTCACCCTGAATAATTTCCTTTCCCGGCAAAACATAATTATAATATGCACGTTTCATTTAAAACATTGATGTTACGGTCGTTGCGGGTACCTACTTACATTACATATAAATATATAGGTACTCTTCGCAATGGTATTATATACGCGCGGGCGCGCGCGTGAATCGCTATTTATTTAAATCGAAATAATTCAGTCGGTACCGCACAAGTGTATGTACGTGAAAATAAATTATAATATTTTGTCCTCAGAGCCGTAAATTTATTAATGATAAATAATATCGTATTATTAATTATTATACACACTTCTGTATATATAATACTCTATTATAAAATTATAATACCAACGCGTAGTGTACATGGTACGGCAACGTTTCTGGAAATACCTTATGCATTACTTCTCTGAATATCCGAATATCACGAAGATGGTGTATTGGCTAGGAGTTATTATTATTAACGACAACATATTGATCAGTTATTAAGATTTTCGACGAACATTTGTCACGCGCGCACTGCTCTCCGAGTCTCCGACTACCGGTAATGCATGCAGCTGCCGCTGGCGTTTTCAATAACAGTTGTTTTTCTTCCTATCTCTCAATCTCTGTCTCTATCTCTCTCTCTCTATGTTAGTTTGATAAATAAACCAAAGGGTACGAAACGTTTGAATGGATTTATTTACATTGTAGCATATGTATCATAAGCAAAAAAAAACCACTTGTTCATATGTGATTACCACATAAACATAAAATCACAACATCTAATTGTAAGTTTCATGTACGAATCGCCGGCGGTTTCATCCAAGATGAAAAACGCTAAGATCTGAAACATTATTAAATTCATGTGCAACATAATTGTACACAAATTACAAATAAATATATGTATTTGTATATAAAAAAGTTGCTTGTAAACTTTTGTTTGTGAACTGCGGTTTGGATGGTTTTGAGGATTGGTAAACGTGATTCACCTTAAACATACGAACTACGTACAACCAATATTTCTCTTGACACTCAGATTTTAGTATGTTATATTATTATACACATAATACTACAATTTCGACTACAATAGTCAACAGTAACGACTCGTTATTATTAAACACAGTTTTAAAAACTTTAAAGTTTAAACTGATAAATAGAAAAATAAAAATACGAACCAACGGTTCTTTACTTGCAGATCACATGAAAAGAGAAAATATGAACGCAATAACATCATTACTTACAATTAGGTTGAAATACGAATACAATACAATTAAAATTACAATTAATTGAGCAATTAATATAGTACATGCAACTGCAATTATTACGAATTAAAAATTGAGAAATTTGGTTTGTTTCTAAAATTGTTACAACTTCTGTTGAGTCAGATTTTTATTTTTTATTTTTATTTTACCTAAATATCACTAATAAATAACTTATTGTTCCCGAATTTACTTGCTATATATTTGCTTACTTTACATATACTTATAATTCTCTTTGTATCGATTGTATATTTCTTCTAAAAAAAAAAATTTATCCGAGACGCAATATGTGCACACTGCACACTCTAAACTTTAAAGTCTAAACCGACTCTGTTGATGGAACCAGATTCAAGAACATCGAGGTGAACAAAAATGCTAGTATTCTTATAATAATAACTGTTTTTTAAAAACTCTTATTTTGAACTTTACAGTTATTTGTGAAGTCTACGATTAACTTCGTCTGAGAAACGATGACTCTTATTGCTGTCGTCGCTCGCTGAATATACACAAGGAAGAAATTATATCGATTGCCTACTGATTGTCTTGTCCTATCTCTACGCGTTAGAGATATAAATAGTTAAAAGACTAAAAAGTTATATTCCAAGAGATAGCGAGTGGAAAAATTTCAATTATAAAACGCGAAATCAAAAGAGCGTTTAAGACGATTTGTGTGCTTTGGTTTCCGATGGCGCGCGAAAAGACGTTATATCGTTCCCCGGGGTACTAGCGGAGGACTTCCTTACCACCACGCGCCATTGTATACACTTAATAAATATAACCCCTGCGTCTGTTCTATTTCTTTTTTCACCTCGGCAAAGTTTTTCGTGGCTGAAAAAAGGAAAAGAAAAAAAAAACAGAAAAAGTAATCTACGGGTACGATAAACTGCTGGCAAAAGAATTACGTCTTTTTCAGATGTTTTTTTTTTATTTTTTTTCAAGTCATTTGTAACGGCTATTATAAGTGTTTGCGTTTTTTTTTTCATCCGATAATAGATCTGTATAAATATATGCATAAATATCGTTTCGTAAAAATTGAATACACTTGCTCGTACCGCGTCGTCTAGTCGCCGGACTATACAAAATAACGTTTCCGTTCGCTCGACTTGCAGGACAAGAGCCGAGCGCCATCCAACTTCCAAGTGCAATGGTAAGATATTGTATAAATACGGTGAGGCGTGTAACATATAATATAACTCGTACGCGTCTATTATAGAACCGTGTTGCATAAATAGGACTGGCGTCTATGGTATAGGTTTTTCGTAACCAAAAAGTATAGTTTTGAAAAGTAAATTCTTCTTTTGGTCCTGTCTGATGTTCGATCCATGCACAAAAGGTGCATGAACTACTGGCAATGGCGCCAAAGTTATTTCGAAGTTTTAGGGTGAAACAATAATATCTAATCCGGACACACACATTTTTACGAAACACCGTAGTGGTGTAGTGAAACAACTGGTAATAAGTGGGTGGAGACTCCCCAAAAACTTATTGGGCAACTGTCTTATTTATTCATCATGTATTTTGGCACCTCTGAGTCTACTAGTGATAGACTGTGTGTATTGTACACCGCATAGTTACTATATCGTAGTGTAGGTATGCCAAAACGCCAACATGATAAATTAACGACGATATAACGGCCATCGAAACGGACTGTTTCCGATATAAGTCGTATGAAAGTATTTCATACCTACGATTTGCTATTAAATATTGTTTTTGGTTGTTAAATAATGTTTCTTGGAAGTTTAAAAACTTGTTTATTTTATTTAATCTGAATATTGGTGAATACATGTGTAAATTTTTACATTTTTAATTACATAATAACTTGAAGCGTTGAAAAAAGTTTCCCGGATTTTTACGAGATTTTATTTAAAATCATTGATATTTTTGTCCTATTCAGACAAATAGTTTTTATTCACGTGACTTTTAATAATATACGATCATTAACCGCGCCATATTATATGTTTCCGTAAAACGTGAAAGTTTATTGTGGATAATATATGATTGAATACCAAATTGTTGATACGGTTGTTTTATTTGTTTTTCATTATTAATTAAATAATAATATACCGTTATTATACTTGAAAAGGTTTAAATATTAATTAATATAATTGCACTCTATACAGTTGATTATTCATGTTAAATTTATATTAAATCTTGGAATAGATTTCGAGAATTGAACAAATCACACTGGGTTGTAACAACTATTTAATGCCATGATTTGTAATTTACAATATATAATAATTATACAATGAAATTAAATAAAATATTCTAAAATGTATCACTAACATTGATGAAACATGAAGACATATTTTATAAGAACATAATTTTTAATCTAACATCAAGCAATGGTTCAAGTTTGTTTTCTTTTCACTCGTTCGCATTTGAAATAAACTCTAATCTAATTACGACTATAGCGTGCGTACAAGGTATATACCATTGATTATATATTAAATATTTAATCAATGGTATAACTATTGGACCGGTGTAATCCCGAAATTCAATACAATCATGTAGGTACCTACATATATATATATTGGTTTCGATTAATATCCACTTCTTTGTGATCACGATAAATTCAAAAGCTGTTATTAGAGAAAAATGTATAAGATCCATACACTGCCGTTTACGAGATCTACCCTGACTTCCGGCCACGTGCGATGCGTAGTAAGACTTCATCATTGGAATCGTTCGGCGCGTCGTAATAATAATAACCCAACATCATTGCATGCGTCAGCATCTACCCGAATCGTTGTTCGGCTGTACTGGGTACTAAGTAGATAAGTCGCGTGTACCAGTACCGTGCAAAATGAATACGTATATTGTGTTTGGCTACATTAAAATTCTGATCGGAGCGAAGGAGCTATTGGTTTTACGTGCATTTTTCGGTCAATATAATATTATATTATACTTTTCGGAGAAGTAAAATATTACTAAGAAAAAAACACGCGGCTGCTGTATACAAATAATAAATAAAACATATATATTGCATCCATTCTAGAGAGATCGTTTTTCGAATTTTTAAGCAGTTGGTAGTTTTTGAAAAATCACAAAATCCGCAAAAAAAAAAAAAACGGAGAATACTGTATGCGCATTTGTATGCACAATAGTATCAAAACATCTTGACCATTTTTATGCAATACGGACTCCCCTCAAACTATCTATTTGAACGCAATACATAAGTAAAATAATAATAATATAATATCAATACTTGACGTTGAAACAAATAAAGGGGAACGATTATCTGTATAATAAATCTACCAATCATGACCAAAACAGTTTCTAGTATAATAATGAAATTATCTATTATCTTACATAATTAAACATTATAATTATTATGATATAACCTTTTGCAGGTTTTCAAAATATTAAATAAAACAGTAATATAAATTAAATGAAAGATAAAGTGTTTGGCACTTTGGCAGACATACCCAGTTCAAAGTTTTATTTTACGAAATTCATTTTACTGATTAAAAAAACTTTTTTTCTTTAGTGTTATACTGTAGTTCGGCAAACACAGTTGTACGTTATTGTCACGTAAAAAAAGCCTTTGAAATGTATTTATATTTCCTTGCACACATGCATGGGCGTTCTCACGGGGGGGAGGGGATATGGGGGATAGATCTCCCCCAAGGTTCTTCATTTTCTTACATATTAGTAATACACGTTTTGTCTACTTTTGATATATATATGTTTTCAATTTTGGTTATTCATTATTTTTATTTTTATTTCTTGCTATTTTTTTTTATCGTGATTATATTGATCCTACCAACCATAAACAATATTATTATTTATCATTGATAACATATAACAGGCAATTCGTTGAAACACAAATTGAACACGAACCATTTGAAAAACTTGTTAAATTTTACCTTGATACAGATGTTCATATACAGTTATTGCTTTATTGAAAATATGGCAGTCAAAATTGAAGATAATTGATAAAACGGCCATAGATATACTACGTTTATGTAATTTTTAAATTTTTCCAAATATCTACGAACTTTAAAAAATTCTATGCACCTTGCTAGTCTCCACGTCAACTCCAGAAAGGACTTTCTCATGTTCGAAATAAAGAATTAAAACCTATTTGAGAAACACAATGACTGAAGTAAACAGTAGATTTATTATAACTATAATTAATTATTTTTCTTATATCATGGTTATCTATGACCGTCTTAATGGACTAACATTGTTAGCCATTCATAAAGAGGTGCCTATTGATTCGGAAAAAGTTCTCCGTATTTTAGCTCAAAATCGAGATAAATCGTTAAATTAATTTGAATTTTTACATAAAATGAATTATTAAAATAATTGTTTAGAAATTTTAATACTCTGTTTGACTGTTTTATAGTTTTAAATAAAATGTACAGTAAAAATGACTTGAATTAATTATTTAATATTATCAACCATCATTATTTTAATATTCATTATTATAATGTGGGAGTTGTGAGGTGAAACCTTTACCTATCCTAACCTAACCTTACGGCTAATTATGTAACCATTTTTTTCATCCCCCTCCATTGAAATATCCTGAGAACGCCTCTGCACACATGCCAATATATATTTAACATGTTTAATATTCCGACTAATCGGTAAAAGAACAACCGCAATAAAACTATAGATGCAATACGCAAATGTAATATATTATTCATAGTTTTTTTTTTTATTGGTTAATCTGAGGCAACTGAGGCCATTGGATGTTAGATTGATAGATTAGATAGATATAGATAGATTGTTGTTACTGTGGGTTTTTGGAACACGTATGTGTATATGTGGCATGGTTAACGTCGCTAAAACCCGGATGGTCACCCATCCGGTTTTAACGACGCTGAACGATGCTTAACCGCAACACTAATTAGCGAGTGCGGCTAACCACTCCGCCACGCCATGCCAATAATAGTTATTAGTTGAGCCATAAATTATGATAATCAATTATTGAGGACACCAAAAATAAGTTAACATTTATATTATAACTGAAATAATACAATTATTGTTTTAATCTTACAGTACATTTTGATCAGAAAAATATCCTATTTTATTTATAAATTGAATGTTAAATTATAATGACGTTGAAATTATGTAGACACATAATAGGAAAACATTTTTTTTATATTTTTATTACTTTTCAATTTTATTTAACTGTACAATGAAAAGAACAATGGAAAGTGTAAAATGAACAATGAATAGTCACAACGCAGAATGTAGCTCTTTATTTTATGAGTTGCGTACCAATAATGAATTCACCGCTTAGGAAAATGTAAAAATTTCAAAATCAAGTTTCAAATTGCAATTATATATTAAAAACGGATATTCCGTGTAAACTCTAAAGCATACATATATATTATATTTCCCTCTATATTATGTACCTATAGCTGAATAAGCTTGCCGGCTTTAAATATAACAAATGTATGTTGTGTTGTTATCTGGCAAGATTAAATTATATTATTATATTATTTAATCTATTTAAATAAAATTTAAGGAAGATTGTTTAAAAAATATTTTATATATTATATTTATTTATTTATTTCAACATAATCAAATAACATAGAACCTTATTAAAAAAAATACATTTATAAGCTGATACGTATACCAACTGAGCTATGCTCGTATCTGGTATACGGAGTTCTTATAGTTTTAAACATTTGTTTAACTTAAAAATAATTATATAATAAAAATATAACTTAGTTCATTCGATATAATAAATAGCACTAAATGATATTATTAACCCAAAGTTACATCAGTGTTAACGAAAATTTATAATTATTTATTGACTTTTTGTAATTTTATTAACACACACATTCTCATCAAGCTCACTAACTATTTTATTAATTGTTTTTTTAATCTGATTTTTAATAATTATATTATCGGTATTATTTGAATGTGTTTCACATAAATTTTTTATTAGACACTTTACTTTTATATTTAGATTAATAAATATTGTTTTACTCACGTATTCGGGGGAGTTTCTTGAACTGGTTAATAATGTAAATGATGGTTTAATGAACTTCCCTGTTCTTGTGTCTATAATTTCTGTAGTGTTAAGTATTTGCATTTGTATGGATTTTATTAGAATTTGTCTTATGTATAATTTATAAATAGGTAATATATTTGTATGGTTAAATAATTTCTCTGATGGGTAGTTTAATGTATATTAATTAGTTATTAAGCTTAAGGATCATTTTTTATATCCTTGTGAATATTTAATAAAGCTAGACCATTAAGCCTATTTAGACCTATTGCATTTCTTAAGTAGGTCTTAGAAGTGGTAAAGTAATAACAATTCGCATCAATTTTGAAATGATTGGGTTTCAATCATTAAAAATAATATTTTCGAAAATTGTTTGGTAGTGCACTAATACATGGTCAATGTATATTTAATTTACTAAAACATTTATTATATTAAAGTTTCAAATGAATCGACTAAATGATTTTGGCTGTAGCTAATGTATACTTCATTTCACAAGGGGCAGTATTGGTCAAGTCATAGTTTTAATGAAATACCATCTTATATTTTTTAAAACCTAGTTATGTTTGGTTAGCCAGATACCTACTTTGTAAGGTAATACTTTTATATATTTTTTTTCACTATCGGTTACCAAGGTAATTTTTTCGTATTTATTTTTTGATAACGGATAATATACGAGTACATTATCCGGTAAAAGTTTCGAGTCGCTATGACGACCAAAATATCAACCAACCTTTATAGCTTGAATTAGTAACATCCGTGCAACTTTCTTGATTTTTTCTTTCGCAAGAATCTTCTTCTGAAAATTACGAACATAACAAAAAAATAATTAGCGAAATCGGTCTAGCCGTTTACGTGTGATGCCGTGATAAAAGAAAATAGGGATTAATTTATATATATATAGAGATAGTTTTGCTGATTTCAACCCTTTAAAATCAAAATTTTAAAAAATCCTTTCTTAGTGCCCGATGAAATTATTATAAAAATCTATCCTCGAAATTTCAAGTCTATAACTCAAATAGGTTCGGCTCTGAATCGATTATTGGTAAAGTACACTTTCCTTTATATATAGAGAAGATTACTTTACTAGGTATCTATAAATTTACTGTAGGCATTTCATTTTGAGGCTTCAGGATCTTCCTACAAATTAGTAACAAATAAATATAAAAAATAAACACCTAGGGGACGCCTCATACCCTATTGGTTTTCTATGGTGTAAAAAAATCAAAATTAAAGAATATTATGTATGATCTCTTATTGATTTTTTAAATTTAAATTTTTATATTTTGCTTTATTATAATTATTATGTATAGTTAAATATTTTTTAAGTTTTTATTATACACCAAAATATATTGTTACAAGCAAAAAGAAAGTAAGTAATAAAATAGTAAATAAAATAAGGCACTAACTTCAATTCTGCATAATATACAGATTATATTTATATGATATGGATAGTTATTACCATCATTTTAGTAAAAAGCATTTTATATTTATAGTTTTTAAAATTGATTATTTTAAAGCATGAATTCTTAAAAAGAGAAATTATATGTACAACTAGCTGATTTCAATTACAAGAAATGTTTTCGTCTATCGGTATTAATTATTATTTCATATTCAATAAAAGGATTTCGTTTAAAGCCTCTTTACTTAAAATATAAAATAATAATAATTATGACTATTGGTTATAGAATATTATCGTTTATAATACATCGCTATTATTAGCATTGGCTTTTCTGCCAAAAAATATCTTATTAATATTATTATTTATTATCAATACTTCATCTAAAGGCAAAATCGATATAAAAATGAATCAAATAATCTTATTATTATTTTTATTACATACTTATAATTACTAATATAATATAATAAACTAATATGTGTATTTAATTTTATTATTTTTGTTTCATTTTTTACTAACTGTATTTATTTAATATTTTAAATAACCCCTAGAAGGTTGTATATTAGAGTATTAGAGTATTAACATGATAATGATTAGACTCTTGACACTAATAAATTATAAAAAAAATGGTGAATTTTGTATTTGTCAATTCAAAATATCAGCTGTGTATTATTAAATTAAAAAAAAACGGGTGGGCCTCGCTTTGCTTGGTGGTGGAGTGCGCCTCGTTTATAGGTTAGGTCATTATTACAATGGATTTGTTAAATTTGAATGCAATGATAGATATCATTGTATACGAATAACGATTCTGAACGGAGTTAATATGTTTGTCTAAAATGTGTATATAATAATATAGTATTTTAT
>JAIPRK010001903.1:0-37071 GCA_025469195.1 Chaitophorus viminalis
ATTGTAACTAAAAAATATCGGAGATCGTTTCACTCAAATTTTTTTTATAAGGACATAAAGCTCAAATTTGTATAAAATGTGTCAAAATCACGATAATTTGCAAGTTATTTTGTAGATAAAAATTCATAAAATTTTTTCTGTTTATACATAAGATTCAAAATTTTGACACTAGTTTGTTCATAAGCTAATCTTCAAAAATATGTAAAAAAAATTTTACCGGACCCAAAGGAAAAAATATTATGACCATTTGAAATTTAAATTTTTACGAAATTGCATTATATTTCAATTTAAATATAAAATACTATATTATTATATACACATTTTAGACAAACATATTAACTCCGTTCAGAATCGTTATTCGTATACAATTATATCTATTGTTGCATTCAAATTTAACAAATCCATTGTAATAATGACCTATCCTATAAACGAGGTACACTCCACCCCCAACTGTACAGCAAAACTAGGCCCACCTGTTTTTTTTTTTTTATTACTTAAACATTTATTATTGTTCAGATCTTTTAGTTAAATTATGTAAGTTAAATAATCGTATATTTATCGATATTATTCTTATATTTTTTAAGGAAATGATTATAATACATCCACAATAGTCAGAGTGGCAATCGTTATTAAGATAAAATCTGCTACCTAATATATTTTTTATTAACATGTAATATTTTTTCCGTACCTAAGAAGAAGAAAACATTTCTGTACCATAATGAACGTAATTGCATTGAGATAAGTGAAAATAAAAATTGAATTGACCTTTAATCTCTAATATATTATTATTAAATATTCTATAATATTGTTAACGTTGACGATAAAATAATCACAGTATATATCCGTAGTAGACTAGAACTTAAACAGTACCAATTTATAATTTTCTAACTAATTCAGAATCTACCTACTAGTCTTTCGATCTCCTAGACTTTATTTAATCCGTTTAACTTATTAAAACTATGAATCTTTCAAGCACTAACTGAAATAATTAGTCTAACTTTTACCCAGTTAAATAAAGAATCAAAATCTTAAATGTAAAACACTCGATTCGTTGTCATTATAATTTATTAATAATTATTATATTATATTAATTTTATAATTGTTTGAATCTAAAAATAATTAAATAATCTATATGTAATAAATCAATTTGTTCATTTATAAAATTTATATTTCAGTTTATTATAATATTATTTTATTGTTATAAAACTAAAATAAACAAATTTATCAGCAATTATAAAAGGATTAAAGAACCTATTTTTTTCAAACTAATAATGACGTTAAAAAGTCAAATTCTTTTTTTTTTCAATTCCAATATTTAGTTTCCAAACTTTAATACGGAGTTCAGGGTGTTAAACTGTTAAACAATAAACAAGTTTTACTTGTTTGATCAAAGTTCATAAACTCCATCATCGTTGACTTTATGACTGCTATTTTTCTCATATTTTCGATGATTGCAGCTAAGTGATTGAAATTTTTTTCCTCGAAAATGTACAATATAAATGAAATAAGTGTTGAATAAAACAAGT
This sequence comes from Chaitophorus viminalis, assembly GCA_025469195.1. NCBI lineage: Eukaryota > Metazoa > Arthropoda > Insecta > Hemiptera > Aphididae > Chaitophorus > Chaitophorus viminalis. The sequence goes on from JAIPRK010001903.1 coordinate 1,527, forward strand.
TTTATAATATAAAAAAGGGATTATTCGGTCGGTAAAAATCTGTGTTTCTGTGATGGTATATTATTTTACTTCCAATATATTCACGGAATTATAACTGTAATAAAAACATGAGTACTGAGCAGAAGAGGGTTGAAAACATTCCTCGATAATATAATATAACTCGTTCCATTTTCCTGTATTATTTCGTTTTGAAATCGAAACACGGCCGATCGTGTTCAAGGGCTATGTCCGATATTAATACAATACGTGTATGCTTGTACGATGAAAGCGAACCCGGTGACGGTTGTGCACGGAGGATGAATAATAAAAGGAAGATGGGATTTTTTCTTTGAAAGTTTAAACATCCGATAGTGAATAATATAAAAAGAAACTTTGTTCGCTTCGACGGAATATACCGACGTACATATAAATATTATAGTAATATACAATAAAACCTATACTGTTCACCCACGGTTTAGACGATCGATTTTATTTTACTGTACACACTACCATAGGTAGTTGGAGCACTACAATGGTCAATGTCAGTGTTATTGGTTTTATTTAGAAATTTAGATTGTAAGAATGTATTACAGATTATGTTTTTATTTGTAAATACATATGCTAAAGTTGTTGACTTCAATAAATTTAAGTATGTTGTAGATTGTGTTTGGTGAATCGACGTTATTACGACATTATTTGGCAAGTTATAGCACCCACCTCTCTTACGCGCCAAAAAAAAATATTTTTTTTATTTAAAATTTAAAATTTTCCTAACTAAGTCATCTAAACTTATTGTTGACAGAATTGCAAATTTTTAACATTTAGAAAATTAATAAAAATACAAATATTACTGAAAGATAATTTTAGTGATTAATGCTGATGATGATTACAGTAATGAAAATATATTGGATTCTGCACGTACCATGCGAGGTGCACATCTATCTATTGACTCATATCATTTATTATTTACTTCTTGCCTTCAGTGCATACCGATTGAGTGTTGATCTAAATATCAGCTGTAGTATGTTTTATTTTCCATAATGCAATGCCTCTTAGTGTGTAGAATACCATTTGTTGCACTTTAGATATTTATGCTTTTTAACTTCTCTTTTTAGGCTCTTGGGCAAAAAAAAAAAATCTTAAATCTCAATAGTATTATTACCGGTTTCTTGTTCACTGGTTAAAATAACTGATTTTTCAGTCCTGTCAGTTCCAATATGGCTGAACACTTATGTCAACAGTATTTGTTTTGTAAAAGTTTTTAGGAGATTGATTGTATAATCATGAAATTTAAAATTTTTTGGTTTTTTTTTTTTTATTGAACTGTAAGTACATGTTTCTCTCATTGACCAGATTGACCGTTTTTTCAACTAAATATTTTGTAGTGAAAATTTTGCTGTTTTAACATTATATTTTCACTTTGTATTTGTGTGTTTTTTCACTTAAACCTACGGCTCGGTACAGTATAATATGTTACAATGCAGCAAGTGAAAAACGTTTGACCGTCGACTGTGCATTCGAATTATATTGCCCCTTGGAGACGATTCGTTTGTTGAGATCCGTTGGTTATAGTCATCATGCAATAGTAGAGTCGGTGTGGCAATGGCGGCCGTATCGTAGAAAATCGGTTTTCGGGATAATAATTTTGCTATTTCACGAAAACCACGTGGCATAGATTGTGTGACACAGTAATAATAAAGGTCTGAGCCATGACATTTGGGTTGCCGTTAACGAAACGCGAAACGCGCTCGCTATATAAATAATGTCTGTGACGGGACTGGCTAAATCAAAACAGACTTCACCACGCAATACTATATATATTTTCGTTTATTCTCATTGAGCCGTTCATGAATAATGAAACAGCTTTTATACGTGGTCCTTTACGAAATTTTTCCGGGTGATCTTTCTTCTATCTAAAAGTTCACCGTATGCTGCAGTTTTGCATTAAATCGGAATTTCTAATATGTTTTGTAGTAACTTTTCTCCTCTCATTAAATTTACCAATTTCGATTTATTCGTCAGCATTGGTTTTAGATTCTGAACGTAGTGATTATATTAATAGTTTTACAATGATGTGTGTGTTTTTTTTTGTGTGTCTGAAAACACCTTTTTTGATAGTAAAAATGCTTTGATTTTTTTAAACAGCAACTTTTCTGGAAGGAAAGTAAATGTAGATGTTACTCGGGCGAGTCAAAAATCTAACTTTTTCAGAACTTTTTAAAAGCGTCGAAAAAAACGATAACAAATTATGAAAAAACAGTAAATTTTATGCAAATTCACGTTTTGACAAAATACATTTTTTTAAATGCTCTAACTCAAATACGAAAAACCCCAAACACTTGAAATTTTCATCAAATCTTTATATTGGTTTTTTCTATACATGGTTAAGTTTTCAAAGTATTTTGACGTTTTTTGACTTATTTATAGATAATTCAAATTTTCGATTTTTGTATTTTTTTTTTTTTTTTGAAATATCTATAAAATTTATTTGGCTATCCGAAAACTCTTGAAAATTTATCATAAGTTTATTATAAGTTATACTCATTTTAACTAAAAAATATCGGAGATCGTTTAACTCAATTTTTTTTATAAGCCCATAAATTTGAAATTTGTATAATATGTTAAAATCGCAATGATTTGCAAGTTATTTTGTAGTTGAAAATTCATAAAATTTTTCCTGTTTATACTTAAGGGTTAAAATTTTAACACTGGGTTATCAAATAAGTTACTCTTGAAAAACCTATAAAACAATTTCTACTGGACTATAAGAAAAAAATGTTATGACCGTTTGAAATTTAAATTTTTACGAAATTGCATACTATTGCATTATATTTCAATTTAAATATAAAATACTATATTATTATATACCCATTTTAGACCAACATATCATCTCCATTCAGAATCGTTTTTCGTATACAATGATACCTATCATTGAATTCAAATTTAACAAATCCATTGTAAAGACCTATCCTATGAACGAGGTGCACTCCACCCCCAACTGTACAGCAGAGTGTACATCCGGTTGTTTTTTTTATGCCTTAGCGTGTTTGTACAAGCAAGGGGAAGGAGGCATTTCCTTTTAGAATTTATTAACCTTTATTACAATATAATACATATATTAATTGTTGACTGAATATGAATACAGAATTGCAATTACTATACAAATATTATGTTTCAATATTAGCGTTAATGAATAAAACAGCTATATTTGATCGACTAAAATTTTTATTTTAAATTTTACATTTTTTTGGATGTTTTTGATTATATGTTGCCACCATTTTCGATTTTCTTCGTTTCACAGATGTACACACAACCATTATGATATTATTCTATATAAATACACAAATAAATTGAGAAAATTACTCGACAGCGTCTTTGGCCCATGGTATTATTTTGACAAACAGATTTTCATGTCGTCGCTTTTGTTTTGTATTCAATCCACGGTAGTATAGTGGTAGTGGCTGAACCCAGATGCCTCATTCGGATGACAATAACGTGAAAGAAATCTTAATTGTATTTCATCCCTCTTGGCGGGGCAATCTTATCTCGACAAATTCGCGACCCAAAAAAAACTAGTATAATTTTAGGTTTATGTATATTTATTATAAATAATTATTTTATCCCAATAGCTTATTACAATGTATCTTTTGTGCATGTCAAAGTTGGTTATGAGAATGTTTACATTGTCCTTGAATTAGAATACAGTATAATTATAAAATAATTAATAACTCTCATCAAAGTTTCGTTAGAACAATATATGTGAAGATATTGGCCAGAAAAAGCTTTTTCATATCACTAAAAACTAAAAAAATAAACATCAACAATCATTAAAATGTAATATATATATATATATATATAGTACCGAAACCATTAAAAATTAATTATCTTCATTTTAATTTATTACAAATAATCATTGATCTTGGTATTACTGAATACGTGGGCAGACCGTAGGGTATACATACTCTTAGCTAGTTCAAGGTAAGTAGTTTTGTAGAAATAATTTGAAAAATGATTTCTTTAATGTTTACTATGTCACCGTGTCCAATGTACAATCGATTGATAGGTTTTTACGATTTAAACTTTTGGAGCACTATTACTAGGAGTATAGAATTAATCAAAATATTAACGTAAGAAAAAATGCACATGGTTTGAAAAACATATTTCATTCTCCGTTTCACTTGGAATCTATAATGAAAAATACATAAAACCACAATAATATTATATTTTCTACGACAAATTAATCGATTATCAAAATAACTCTTTGGGAATATTCCGTAGTTTCTTATTTAAATATAGAAGGAAGTTAGATCCTTTCAATATAGACTACAGCTGTAGATAATATGGTTGCGTATCAGCCTATACTACACCATGTTCAATAGTGGCGTACGGAAGTTTTTATCTCAGATACAAAAAAGTTAAGTAGATATTAATAGCACTCCTCGCGGATGTCAAGTAGAACTATTTAAATTTACCATATAAACTTTTTTTACATTTCTGAAATCAAATTAAAATATGTACAGCATTTAAGTGACCTAGATGTCTCCAAAGCATAACTTTTTTCGTATATTTGATAAGAATTTTCGGTTGCCACTTTATCGTAGCTCGTTACGTAACCATATCGTACTATTTACAGCCGTGATAAAAACTACAATATTATTATTGATACCTATCCGGTAGATACCATGGTGTTGTTATTTTTATTATTCGGTCATTATCGCACGTAAAATCAAGTTGAAAGTAAGTGAACTCATGCGTGAATGTGATCACGGAAATGCCTAAACAGCAGTAATTTATGTATAATTTTCCCGTGATGGCTTTTGTTAATTTTGTAAATTTTTCCGAAATAACCAAGCTTATATGTTTGTATGATATATATTATGATTCTTATATTGTATTTTTCAATAATAACAATGAACGTCTCAGTGCGAGACACTAGAGTAAATAATTATAGATAAAGCACGATTATTTAGGTATTTTAGTTGTCCGTCATTTCTAGAATTCCGATGAAATAATAGTTTCTCCATGTCGAAGAGACCACTGTCTTTCCACAGTATTGTCGTCTCGAGAGTGCGCTAACCTAGCCGATCGAATACACGTCACACAGGGGAGTTCATCATTATTTATTTATTTTGCCATTATTTTTATCGGCGCTTACTGAGTTACCGCGTGGAATGCGCGGTCGTCGTTGTTCATCATTATTCAACAGGTATAACCTTTTGCGGTTTTGTTCGTCCACAGTGAAACTTTGAGGCTACCCAAACCGCAAATCTGTGTACTCCCACCTATGATAAACCTTGTATTTTAAAATAAGCCGAATATTGTTGCGTTATCCCACCGGAATTCATTTTCGTCCACTTTTATTTATTCATGAGCACATAATATGCGCGTCCACCTATAATACTAATATTATTGATAAGCATCAAACACGAAGAAGCTATACGGAAACTCAACCATATGATTGCTGTCGTGATGGTGTTGATGTGGAAATAGCCTCCATTTGCCGCGTTACACTACAAAAATAATTGGACTTATATTTTATCAGAATAAACAATGAAAATAACATGATATATGTACATAACAACATACAAAGGATAAAAAACAGAGAGATGTAATGATAGAGAGAGAAAAATAGCGAGAGAAGGTTTTGCTAATTTCATTTTTATTATTTTATTTGAAAAAAAAATATTTTACTTCATGTGTGTAAAGTGTGGTTTAAATTGTATTTAAAATTGTTTATTCAATTCCGAAAGCTACACGTTATTAATGGTTTGCAGCGTATACAAAGCATTTTATTTTTGGAGGATAGTTTTCAAACAAAGTAACACGCCATCTATTCGAGGAGCGACGTGCCAGTATAATCAGAATATGGTAAACAGCTAATTCTCCATCATTTGTAATCAAAAATTCGATACAATTTCCGCAAAAACAGCAGGAAAAAAATGTATTGCCAGACGCCCAGACGGCAATAACATATAATAATGTACATCGGCTTGTATACACTCTGTCGTTGAATTATATAATATCGTTTTCCTTGACCTTAATACAGCGTTCGTAGTTATTTTTATAATTATATGTTCATGCCCGTTTAAGTAGGTACACGATTCGCGGTTAAAATATTATAACGCATTGCACATTATGGGTTAGTACGTACCTATACGTATAGGAAACTGCGATGCAGCCCGGAATGCCTGTGCTTCATTGAAATGTATACTCTACCAATCGTATATTTCCGTCAAGTTGGCACCAGCAATTTGCTAGATATTTTTTGATTTAATTGCTAGGTCATTTTTAGATTTAGCTAGGGTCCCATAAAATTTGGGCAACAGTACCGGAACAATGTCCGATTCATAACAAAAAAATTGTACCCTCGGATTCATTGGACTTTACTAGATTTTGCTAGGCGATTTTCAGATTTTGCTAAGCCCCCGGTAAGAAATGAAGAGGGTTTTAAATTTGGGAGGCAGCACCAGCACATTGTCTGATTCAAAAAAAAAGTTGCACTATCAGATTCCTGGGATTTTTTCGAATCGGATAAAGTGCAATTAGTATTTTTTTTAATTTGCAAACTTTTGGGACCCTAGCAAAATCTAAAGTGACATTTTTTTTCGCTAGCATAATGTGCTGGTGTCAACTTGACAGACATTATACGAAAGCGTAATAACAAAATAAAATCATTTGTTAATATACAATATATGACGTGCTTATATGTATTGCAGTACGTTCGTGCACGTAATGACATATTGGATGCTCTTGGAGCTCTTGGAGGTGTTTAATATAAAACGCGCTGCCGAACGTACGTCGATGTCGATGTCAAAGCGTACACAGAGCTGAATGATTCGTGGTGTGTATAGTATTTGCATCGCAATGAGGAGGGAAAAAATCTTATAAATAAACGAAATCCGTGCGTAGGTATTAACGCGAGCACGGCGATTCATCGGATTTCAATCGATACGGCTCGCGTTTCCAATATAATATAATATAATATCGTCTTTCACGCGTCATTTTCTCCTCTTTCACTCGCACAAATTCCACCCGATATCATCATGTTGCCCAACACGAACCACAACCCTCGTCCCTCCGGACACGTGAGGCACGTTGGCGCGTGTATTGTCACGATGGTATATATACATATCCGTACGCGTAAACCGTGAACAATATTGTGTATTTGCGGAGGGAACTGATTTGCTATGTTTTGTCATTTCTGTTTTCGACATTTGCATCAGCGACTGACGACCATCTGGCATCTATCAAGTGTGGGTGTGCGTGCGTGGTGCGTGTTCGAGAATACGCTCGCTTGTAAACACGCGCGTGCACGAAGGAAAATAATATTTCTTTTTCGGTTATCCCAAACGGATTGTCTTATATCCACTCGGGACCGACAATAATATAATATACATGTACCCACTCGCGTCGACAGTAATATTGTATAAGATAAAGCGCAGTGGGATTATATTATTGTGATGAAACGGACTGGATATAATAGGACGTGGCTGTGGGAACATGGCGCATGTTGTGTGATTTTTCCGAATCCGCCGCACTACGACTCTACTCCCTGCCAGTGTATTTACCCCCCGCGGGATTTTTTTATTCGTTTCCGCGCGGCAACTCGAACGTTTTTCCATTAGCCGCCACGGCACTTTAAATCGACGATATATTTCTTTGCCCAACTCGGGCGCCAACGCCGCAGCCGCTGTTCGATGTACGTGTGTCTGTGTGTGTATTGCAATAACAATTTAACGACGATTATTGTTATTATTGTTAATTTCACGTGATTCGATCGGGTGACGTTAATTATTATTATTCGTCGTTTCGATGTACGGTATTAAGTGCGATAATAAATTGATGCAATACTACTGCAGTTGAATTCTGTTTTTTTTTTTACATTTTTCAAATAAAACGTTTACTCTATATTCTGGCTGAGCTTCAATCGATGACGTGACTCGTTTTATGCTCATTTTTTTTTTTTTTTATTTTAATTTATTTCGTTAACACTGCGCACGTGAAAATTAAAATACTCCGAAACGGAACTGTACAGTATTATCCGAGGCTATATAAACGATAATAAAAGTATTTCAAATAATGTTTTCTCAAAGTCAATAGATTATTCTACAGAGTGTATTGTGAATGGTTTGAAGATGATTAAGAGTCAAGATGAAAAATTAATACGTTTTGTAACCCAATTAATTTTCTCACGTAACCCCTGAAACACAATTTTTAAAAATATTTAAGTACAACAATAGACTATTTAATTAGTCAATAATAATTTATAGAGACTTTTTTTATTTCTATATTTATTGTGATGAAAAATATAAGTGTGATAATTTATTATATTTTTGAACTGACTATTATACTAGGTATATCGTTTTACAATATTTTTTAAAATAACTTACCATTTATCGTTACATATTATTTTTATTCATTGTCTTCTACGAAAAGCTCCAATTGTTTAATATATTATCCATTATATTATTGTAATTTTCAATTTATTTCTAAAAAAATAATTTTCATCTTTTTTGGTTGATACTATATAAATACTATGTCCATCAGTCATCACTAGATATATTTAAACGAATATTGAATAATCGACTACAAATATTACACTTTAATTTATTATAACTGCATTTAACAATAACTCTGTTGAAAACCTAATTTACATAAGAGATGCTATGAGCTATGGATAATATTTGTTAGATTTAGATATAAATCTAAAGAGGTCATATCGGAATATACTTTTATTATAATTCATGTACCGTGCCTGTACTGTTGTATTTCGGTAAAATCTTATACACGTAAACGCATATTATAGCACATAGCATTATACATTAAAATTTAATATGAAGAGTAGTCGAAAAAAAAAAAAAAAAACGATAATATTGTAGAATTACAGTGTTTGTGTCGTTAGTAATTTTTCCCGTAACAGACTTGAAGTCTTCTTTTTTATGATATTAAAAATACGCGAATGTACGCATATAAAATGCAGTGAGCGTGGACGAACAAAGTATACGAAATGTTTAATTAATGTTTTGTGCCGTATTATCACGTAACAAATATTGTACAATACATGTGTATTATGTTGTGCTTAAACATGATGCATACCTAACTATAATAAATTTAAATTGTTATTACGATCATTATTACTCTGAATGTTATCCTAATGCACTAATCGTGTTTCGTGAGAACAGTGATAGGGTTAAAGTAATTTGTATACGCTAATACGTATTATTATTTAACGGATGTAGAACATTGGATATTAGCTATAGATATTACCTTTGCAAACACCTATACCTGTATAAACAAACATGCATATATATATATATATATATATATATATATATATACAAAATTGTATGCAAAATATAAAAAATTATTATTAAATTATTATATATTAAAAGTGTTTGCTGGACAATCAATCGAATCTAATCGAAATACGACTTTTTTTTCTTTATTATTGCCGAGATTGTGTCATAATATAGCAATACGCACCGAATTTAGTATTCGAAATTGGTACCTATTATCTTATGCATCGCGTTTGTTGCTAATAAAGATTTCCGTTATATCTGCTGCACGCGCCTGCCCTCATTACAGTATTATTGAATATTAACAAGCACATGTATGTATATTCCGAAGCGAAGTTTGTTGCATCCGTCATCGACAAACCTCGCCAACCAGTTGTGGGTTTATTTGCCAAGCGTATAGTACGTGCATATACGTTAGTTTTCCTTCGACCGGTGGGTGATGTTCTAATAATAATATTATTATATTGTACAATTCTCGCGAACAACAATTCGATCAAAATTGTCATTGCGCATTTCAATCTCCGTGTTTTACCCACATGCAAGCCTAATCACCGGCCGCAATCAACACACGAGAATGAGTTTATTCTTCTTCGCTTAACACGATTTTTCAAATAACACCGGAACTCTTATCGTTCGTGCGCGACTCTAATAATACCCCAAATGTACGGATGAACAATGTTTTCGTACATAATACTCGGTGCTAGTGGTTATTTATTTATTTATTTATTTTTTTTACTCTTTATTTGATTTTGTGAATTTAACATCAAACGAGTAAGATGCGTGGGAGAGGATTGTCACTTACACATAGCATGGTGCTTTACATACACCTTTGCATAGCATCGTGTAGCGTAATTATACGTTCAGCTGACACAATGTTAAAACACAAACCTTATTTACATTATAGTCACCTAATAATGTCGAGAAAATGAAACTGGGCTCCGCTTCTGGCCTTTGGGCGTGTTATAAATATCTTAATAATACGTTTGTGCACGTTTTTCCTAGTTCTAAACGAAACATGATTCGACCGCTGCCACCGGACCGTCGAATAAAAATATACACTTTCGTACCATCAAGAATAACGCACTCGCGTGGTACCAATTTTCTATTCATTCGTCGTGAGAACAAAATATTGTAAAGTTGGCACATCGAACTATCATACTGCGATGTAACGATGATGTTGACCAAGCGGAATCACGTCGTAGTAAACGCCGCTCATACACCACTGTACGACGCATATATTTAACTCCCGTTATTTTGCCAAATAGTTGAAAACATATAGAGATAGGTAATACAACGAAAATCGTTTTCATGCGCGATCTGTGATATGAACTGTACGGCAAAATCGTCGAGAGAAAAAGGGGAAAAAAAATGAATGGAGAAAACAGCGCGCGGAAGAAAGACTTTAAAGAGTATCCGTACGTACAACTTATAATTATTAAGGAAAAATTACTGCACGCGGTACATGCTCCGTAAACATCACAATATACATACCTAATGATAGTATATAACCATTACGGGTGAGAAGGGGTGAGGGTCCTGCGTACGTATTATAATTTAACGGAGAACGATAATGAGACGCACAACTTTTCAAGGGCAGTTGAGAACTTTACTACTGCGTGTCCAATATAATTATATACAAGCTGCGACCGGACGACGATGCTGTGGAATTCGCTGCACTCGCGAAACCATCATTTCATTGTTATAGAGTATTATCCACGGAGAAAGAATACACTCGTAATTGGACGGACTACAATATAATATTATTGCATGTGTATTATAATCCCACGCGGTCCAACCCGTACGTATAACAATAATGATACGTAATAAGATTATAACGACAACATTACGTTTGTACATCCGCTGGATGCGGTAAATCGAATGGAATAAAAAATGTAAAAAACATCATAATCGTATAAAATAATAATAATACGAGTGCCGGGTAAGGGTTTATAATATTTTGCGTGCAAAACAGTATGATATATTATAATGCATGTATATAGCGAATGCGGGACCAGGCGTGTGTATATTTATAATGTATATACGGTTTTATAACCACGTTGAAACGTTTCTCGGTTTAATCTCGACTCGCGTAAATTCGTCACGATCGTATACACGCGGGTGTACCGAGACGGTTTGTCGTCCAATTTCATTCCGTAAAAACATAATACAATAATAAGCTTTATAATTATTGATTTATGTAACAAATTTTTTCCCCCGACGCTCTTTGTTTGTGCGATACCGCTCACTGATGCCATTATATGATACAATTGATTTTAAAATATTCGTTTAAAATCAACATGGCGTCATTATAAATATAACAGCATGATGATCCCACAACTGATTATCAACCGTGCAGTCCACGTGAATTGTTTTATAAGCTACATAATGTACATAATATCACGTATAGTTTATGTATTAAACTGATCCGCGTCCATGTCGAAAAACCGCAGAAAACAGCAAAAAAACAACATCCGGACGTCAGCTGATGTGTTGAAACAATGATCTATGCATATTTTAGGTGACATTTGGGTTAACACAATATTATTGTTTTTGGACGAAAAACTATATCGAAGAAAAGCACTGAAGTTATGTTTTTAACATATAGATTACTTCGTACATATATACGCACGTGCACGCCTTATTATTGAGTCAATTACGAGAGTGTGAAATTAAAAACGTGGAAAACAGTTTTCATTCTTACACAATTTACTAAGCAATATTAGAAAAATATTTTTGCCCCATTTGCATATCTCCGCAACGTAGTCATATATTTAAAATTTAATATTAATGATTTACCCCATTGTTCCGCATCATTACTAGTTTGAATTTTTGCTTAAATTCATAAAATACAGAATACAAAACTTTCATGTAAGGTTTTTTCGTATAAATTATATTATGTAACATCTGTTTATAGTGCTGTTTTTAATGAAAACTTAAAAACGCTGACCTTAAGTAGCACCCGGTGCAATATATTATTTTTCAATAATAATAATAATTACAGTACGCAGGCTGTATAACTTTGAAAAACGAAAAATATGAAATCATGAAACACTGCAATTCATTCGCTTATGTATATGTTTTATGATTATCGACAACGGGTATTAATCCTTTATGTAAAATCGAAACTATATAAGTGCAACGGTCTATCAATCAAGATACGTAATACATATATAATATAAAAATAAAGCGTGTAGTCGTTTATCTCCTTATTGCGTTGTCTCTGACGATGTGGATTTACGATGGAATTTCCCGCGGCATACTTATAGAAAACCTGCGGTCGAAGAGGCCGTGGAGTAAAATATTGCTGCGATTTATTTACGTATTCGTTGTCGGTCACCATGTAATCTCGGAAACGTTTTGGATAATGGTAAAAAGTGGTGACCGCACAACGATGCATAAACAAAAACCGACTAGGTGTAACAACCGATATCGGATGACGATAATAACAGATATGTGGACGTGTTGTGATTAATTTCATTGGGTTTGGAATCGCGGATACATGAAAAATAAAGTTACCAATATTTGCAACGTTTGGCCGTTGCCAAATCTTCCAAAATGTTGGCTCGATTTGCCTACGATTTCGAGTGCTTTATTATATGTAGGTTACTCTTAAAAAAAAAAGACATTTTACTTTAAAAGAAGAGTTGCAAATATATTTAAATTTATCTCTGACGACGTCATAATTATTGAATTTATTGAAATTTCTCTCGATATTTAATAACCACAGTATTCCTAGAATTTTCTTTTTATTAACTTGTTGGAGAATAAGTACACCTATTGCAAACCAAAACAATAATACGAGTACGTGGAAAATAATGCACTATTAAAGCATCTATGTAAGCTACAGAAGTATATATGTATACATCTGCTGTGCATCGCTGAACTTTTTCCGTCCTTGCTCAGTGGACAGCACTTAAGTAGCCAGCAACGGAGAGCGTTGAGACCTTGAAACCAAATAACATACAAATGCAATGTCTATTTACATAACATGTCCTATGCGTAACGGTTGTGATAGACGACCATCGATTCCCGAACATATATAGATGTTATACATAATAGAACGATAATTCTACCATTTTCGTATTTACCTGCATAAAAAAAATTATGTAAATACGCTGTACCCGACTCGGTTTACAAGACGATTTCGAGTCTGTGTCGTATGCGATTTGTTCGAGAATAATGTTCAAAAAAATAACCCAACTTTGGTATTTTCCTACTTTATTGTGGACAGTATTGGTATTTTGTAAGTTAAAAAATTTGATCACATTACGTGGTACGATAATGTACCTATATATCATCACATATATTGTATCAATGAATGTATAAATTATGTAGTGGTAATAATCTACTTATCTCCATCAGCAAGATCCTGGTCCATAAATGATGACCACATTTTATACGTAGACTGTTAGATAGAGAGCTAAATTACCCCTCTCCCATTGTCCTTCGACCTTTTTGCGCCCAACACACGTACGTTCGATATTATACATATACGTGTACAATGGTCGAGAACAAAAAAATGGTTCTATTATATTTGCCATAAGCATTACATGTATTATGTATCAAATCATCATTGGCTCTGTCTATAATTTATACGAGATAACCGAATCCTAATAATTCCGGTACTCGTATAAACGAGCACAATTCAACAGTAACTTGAACGGATATAATTTCGTATCTGCAGGCGAGTTTCAGTATAAGACTTTTCGTTTTATAGCATCCCTGGTATATATTATACTATATTGATGGACATTTCATTACACCCGATGAAGTGTGATTATGTGGGAAATAGGGTTTCAAAAATATAATGTTATAATTTTAATATTTTAGTGCATCAAAATAATTGATATAAGTGCTGAGTATTACCACCAAGCAATCTCCCAATTCAAATTCAATCTCTGTTATCGTATTTACCGCTTATCAAACCTATAAATATTATTGTACAAAAAAAATTGGATGTACAGATTGTAGATTCTCTTCATTAATATAGTAATAATGATAAAAAAAAAAAAAACTTAAATACATTTTTTCTTATGAATATAATAAAATATTATAACCATGTATTAGGTAGTATATTATTACATATTGAAGGTGTGCCCTAAGTCTACATAATATCATCATATTATTTTTAAGTACACTAATTATAATATATATAATATTATGTTATATATGCCGATAATCATCACTGGCTAATACTAATTTTGCACTTTGACTGAGTTCATTAGCATATTTTAATTTGAGTAAAATAAAATGTTGTTGCTGGTAGAAATGAATACCTAGTAATTATTAACTAATATTACACACCACTTCACTCTTAAAATGAATGCCTAATAGTACAACTGCCACTGGTTATAGGTACATGTTTATATATTTAATGTTTGTTATCCCGATAAAATAATTAATCGACTTTCTTGGCATGCAATTGTGTTTAAAGACAGCATGATTTTATAAGAGGTTACTCACTGCGCAACGATAGTAAAATTAAAATTGTTAAAAAGCGTAAGCTAAAAAAATGTTTATAACATGGGTAATTATAATGTCTATAAAAACTAAATAAAAAGTTTAAAAGATATTTTATAAATTTGTGCAATATATTTATTATGCTGAATAAATTATAATGAAAAGGTGTTGTGATGATAGTAAATCACACACACACAGTTATTTTTTTTCAATAGAAACCAATTTTTTATATAAAAAAAAATATTTTAATGATAATGTAATTGCAATGAAATATTAATTTATATATTATTTACGATTTCATATTAAAAGTGCAACAAAATGACATATATCTGAGAAGTACGGAAAATATGAATTTAAGAACAATAATTTTACTCGCTAACTTTGATGAATGTTAGTGTTGAATGATATGCATTATAAATAGATAGTTTTTAGTGTGTACATATTGTATTATATAGTAATATTTAATGAGTCATTGCTGTAATTTGTATTATAACTGTTAGACGTTGTAATAAATTATATAAAAAAATGAATCATCTAAATTCTAATGAGAAGAAATTGAAAATAATTTTATTATTATTATCGAACAGAATTTCATTGCTTTCCAACGATGATGCGAAAGCACGCAAAACGTTAATGTTATTATGTTTACATTTTTAAAATATAATTTTCTACGCATTTTCCGTTAAACATATTTTTCTGTAGTGTTTTTTCTTTATTCGATAAAATGTAGGTACTCACTGAAAACGGTGCTCGAGTTTTCAGAAATTGAGAAACCGGGCCGTTAAAAGTTACCTACATTTCAATTACCTTTAAACTGGTCCAGCTTTCCACCCACATAAACACTCACACACACATACACACATACATATATTTATATTTTTATAAATTATAAATTTACGTTTTTTCGTCTAACAATTACAAGATATAAATACGCTATTGCAAGTATATATTTATATGCATATTTAATATACTGTACTTATTAATTACTTGTTCTCACTTCCTGCTCCCGCATTGTACAACGTGCGGTATATTTTACGATTTTGAAGTTTTTCCATAAAACGCGTGTGCGAAAAACACACACACGCATAGCACCATAGATAATCCAAGTCGATAGTAAACTTTCCGCCGACTGCTTGCGTACACCAGACGACAGACTTTACCCAAACTCTAAACTTCTCACCGTCGTCGTGGTTCTATATACGTGTCTTTCAATTTCTGCACCAAAATTATTTTTACTCGATTCGTATCCTAATAATATACCGGTTGCATTATTCTGTTTTAACAATATATAAGAAAGGAAATACAAATATTTTTTTATTTGTACAGAAGGTATACTTAAATACTGCATCTATACGATATTATACAATAAATAGGTATAGGTACCGTATGAAAATGTTTTCTGATCATAGTTGGTTTTTTTTCCCCCGTCTCGCTGTCATATAGAAATAGTCCTATAAATTGTATATGATAAAATCATTTTCGCATTTTCTCGATCATTATATTGACAGTACGTCTAACGGGAGAGAAAAATATTTAAGAATCGATATTTAATACATAAATATAATTTTTATGTAATTAATTTTATAGTAATATGTGGTTACGGTCCAATGTCTGTATTGCGTATTGCGATCACAAATGTTATCGGAATCCATTGCGCTTTGTCATTTAAGATGAGCATTCCATGCATGGTTCGATATGTTTGAACACAAAGTGGTACACCTATTACAATAGCTTAGATGGCGTGACCTGCAGTCGTAAGTATAAAAAGTTTAAACACGCGCAGTTAGATCATAATCATTTAGAAAAGATGTACAAAAATGTAATTTAATCAATTACATCTCTGCGACTTTGTTGTAAGAATATTGCCCCGACGTGCAGTATTTGATTTGAAAATTATGATCGGATAAATAAAATACTACCTCCTACCATTAGTTCCATAAGATTCATCAAAATTCTTCTTTTTTTCTCAAATATAACATAATACTATTGAGAAGCGCCCAACTCTCACACTAAAACCACCCGCGTGAACTAATAAAAAAAACACCAAATATAATATCGTTATCAAAACATCTCTGACGGGAAATAAAGTAAAAAGTTCAATCGATTAGGGAGACGGATTTAATCTTATTTATAGAGTATGTGTTTAGTTTAATTTTTCTGATTTGCATAGTTGTTACAATATTACCTATGTATTTCAATGACGATGTATGACCAAAAACTATTATGTTATTATAATATGGCACCGAAAAAGACGTTTATTCGACGTTTTTTAAAATCATATTTATTTTTCTACCGAATAAAACACCGTTTAACGTCTGTTAAGTCCCTCCCCCAGATCATGCGCCATATTCGAGTCGATAATAATCGACTGGAGACGGGAAAATCTTTGAGCTTGACTCACCGAGCGTACCACACTTCAACTACTAGTTAACCTAGTTTGAGTATTGCTATAATTTTTCAGAAATGCTTTAAGCACTTCAGTTGACTTTGGGACATGTGGATGTTTCAGAAGATGTTTCATCAAATTCGACGTATTTCCACAATACTTTCCTTCCACTGAACACAACTAACATTTAGCCAATTTACTATCGACCTTAGTGAATCATATCCATACTTTACTTCTGGGAGGTGCTATGACTAGAATATATTTACAACTTTAAAAAAAAAAAAATTATTATTTTATACGACGCCATTACGTTCGTGACGACGGACGACGGTATTGTGGTCTGCGGTGTAACTTCGTAAATCATGATAGTGAATAGTGATTAGTGAACCGTTGTTTGTTGTCCGTTGTTACTTTTAAACTTGTTTCCATGATTTAACCTAACCATGGATTCGGTATTTCGGTGTGATAATTTGATAATATCAATAAAATTAAAAAATTCGATTCGATACCTTATATTTGTATCGATATGAGTAAAATATCGAATCATAAGTATCGATACAAAAAATACTCGTATCGAAAGAAATATATCGATATTTACTCATATCAATAGAATCGCAACGTTCCTAGTCACGACTAGTGACTACTGTGACACTTGCTTGTTGGTAATGTTATGCGAGCATTAGTGCACGTGCATTGTTATCGAAATATCTCCAAAAAAGAAGTCAAACCGTACAAAAAAACACATTATTGCTGCCGAGCAATGAAATTTGGGTATAATTTTTTTATTTAGGTCTTATCCTAAAAATATTATATTCCATTGTTCACGTCTGCTCGCGCGCCTTTGCGGCTTCATAATAATAATAATAATAAAAATAATAATAATAATACGAAGACGTATTCGTGTTTGTCATTCCGAGCTTTGCGTTAGGTCTTAGCGTTATCATAATAAAATAACGACCACTGCAGTTACGAACGGTTATTTCATTTTATTTTCGGACGCAGAGAATAGATAATATAAATGTATATAGCATATTATCCGATACAAAAGAGCACTTAGAGAATAAAAATAAAAATAAAAACCCCAATAAAAATATTACCATCCCCATCGCCATTGCCGGGTGACCGCATCGACTGCCGTGACGTTATTTATACGATATTTTATAATGCAATAATGTATGCGCGTCACCATAGAGCACATCCGTCCAGACCGACGTATTTCGTTGAAGTTCGTGAAAAGTTTACGGATCGCACGTGTCCACGCGAACGTTTTCATTTCATTATTTATTACTATATTCATTTTTACGATAGCGAAATATTGACGGCGCGCAACGCGCGGTATTGTCGGCGTATAATATGACAATTAAAACGTCCAGCTGTATAATATCGGGTCAGTGTTGCGTTACCACATCGGTCTACGTCCTACACCAACGCATGTACATGTGAACCACACCCGCGGGTGATGTGGTAGGCATTGACTATATGACGTATGTATATAATTCCTACACAAGTTTTTATACATACATGTTTTATTTCCATCAAACGAAGTTCTTTTTAAACGACGACGCCGAATTATACTGTTACTATATGCGTTTGATGCAAAATCGATATTATATTGTAAACAAATTTCAATCGTAAACACTACTGTTCTACACATATAATAATATGTAATATGTAATAATAATAATAATAACGGTAATTATTATATGATGTTGTATTATTATGTTTTCATCGGCAGAGACGAAACCACGGTGAATGGTTTAAAATAGCCCAATGTCGTAATATCTATTTTGAAATTGACGTGTTCGTGCTATATAACGTCGAGTGTATTGAAATTTAAACAACATTATTTACGTTTTATGAACACCGCGATCATCAAAACGGTTGTGTTATAGCCTCTAAACCGTATCTTTCGTTCAATAAACCTATATGTTTAACAATGGAATAATATAATATATATTTAAGTCTAGTCGTGACCTTCTTGAGACTCGAGTGTGTTGTCCCGCATCTTGTCAGATATTAAATATTCATTAATGAGTATAAAAAAAATAAAAATAAATACTATTTTACGTAACTGTACTATTTATGTTATTGTTTTTGTACATTCGTTTTGTTTTAAGTTAGCAGCATTATTATTTAATCTTCATCATATGTAACCTGATTATGATGATGTTTTTAGCCGAAACTACTAGTTAAACTTTAAGACAGACTTTGTAGATATTTTATGTCATTTTACTCTTGGAGTACATTTTTAATTTTAATTTTTAATTTTACAATATTACACTATACTTACTTCATTCGAGTTTAAAATAAATAATAATTATTATTTTATAAATATAATACTCATACATATATTTCTTAGTATGTACAAACATTTGATCACAAAAACGCTTTAAAAATATGATAAGAATATGATATTTATATATGAAAATTTAAATAATAATTTAAAATTGTACTCATATAATTTGTAAATATTGCCATTATGAGGATATAAAACATTCAACATAACTTAAAATTAACATTGGACAACAGCAATATTTTATGAAATTATACTGTTATAGGTTATGTATAATAAAGTTAATAAGATAAGCTTTTCAACATAATATAATATGTTGTTATCTTTATATGTGTCTATATAATATTTTATATATATAATTAAGAGTATAAAAATTCAAGGGTAACCACAGAGGGACAGGGGAAACCCTCTAGGTTCAGACACTAAACTTTAGAGCATTATCATAAAAATTATTTATCTTTAGAACATGTGTTTTCTAATATCATATCTATGCAAGAGTTCATCTGTTTGCCCCACCCTTCACTCCCAGAATGTCCACTTGTAGGTGCCCTTGAGTATTAATTCACTGATTGCCATAATGAGTTCCTAATAACTGAACATATTTTTAAACATTATACTATTTTAAGAATATAGATTCGTTGAAAATGATTAACTTCTGTTTTGAAAAAATGCATGAATTAAAACGAGTAAATTACTTTTTAAAAATCTTATGAACTGATTGATTTTTGATAACATTAATGATAATATTTTCATCACCATCAAATCAGCATTTGATAAAAAAATGTTAATCGTTTCTGTTGATATACAGTAATTATGATAAATACGAACTACCTACAATTGTGTTACTCCGTCATAGTAATCAATTATTACCATTTGATAAATTTTTATGTATATAATATCATTAGTGTTTATATAGTAATACGGTATTGGATTATTACTTAATATAATGAATCACGAAAATGATAAGAAAATTAATATTAATTTAAAACATGATTTTATTTTAAATGCAAGTAATTAAGATTCTATTTCTATTGATACATACCTTATATAGCTGATAAAATGAAGAAAAAATAAATAAGTTAATAATGAGAAATTGTATATACTATTAATTTTAAAATATGATAGCATGGTTGTTAAAATGATAAATATACAATAAAAAATAAATAGAAAAATACTTGTATATAATGTATAAAATAAAATTCAAATAAAAGTCTCATGACATAACTCCGGGAAGTTAAAATAATCATTAAACCTTCGTGTAGAATTGAGCCAGCAACTTCTGTACATATATATATATATATAAATCATTGAAATTGCTCTCGATTTCTAGACAACTGAAATATTATTTTATCGAATTAAAAAAGTTCGAAAGCACTAATGAAAATTAATTTTTCTCTGCGTAAGACAAGTAGTTGACAGTAATCCGATTTCGCTCCGGGTAGTTTATCAGCAGTATACGAAAATTAAATCACAATCTCAAAGCTTTATTTATTTAATTTAACGTTATAATGTATGCACCGGATACATTAGTGGATTTGACCGAATGCATATGGATTAGAATGGGAGATGCCAAAAACGGATGACGAAATTTAATATGATAATGCAATAACAATACAACGCGCATAAGTGGACATTTACAATCCCGCCATTGATCTCGTACGTACGAAGTATACTCGAGTATTGTTATGCTTGTCAATTATAGCGACGATAATATTGTAATAGCTAAAGTCTGTATATATGTATAATGATGTATACGGTTTGTGTTATAACAATATCGTATATTATGTTATTCGGACGACGAGTTTTGATGTAATTATTGCAAACTTTTATGCAAAGTCAATGGCTAAAGCTGAACTCTAATTATTGTTCTAGATTCTGAGCGAAGTGAAGTATTTATTTATTAGTCATTTACATTTACAATGTTGTTTCTCGATTCTTCTCATTCCCGCAGTCAAACTTCCCGCAAATAAATCTGCACCAAAAGTTTCGTATTGCAACTTTTATAGATAGGAAATTGGACACATATGGAACTTTAAAAACTTTTTTTTTCTCAGAATATATGTTTTCTAAGCAAAGGAAACTTTGAAATAATGTTAAATTTTGCCCCGTAATCGTTTATATTTCTTTTGATATTAAGGATAATTTTGTGTTTTATTTCTAGGTCATTTTTTTTAAAACACTACAAACCATTTTAGTTGATTTATAAATTCAGAAGTTTTATGAACTTGGCCGATTTTTTTTTATTCACATTTAAAATTTCAAACGTGACATAACTGATTTTTTTATGAACATTAGTAATTGTTTCCTTTCTTTATAGTACGTGTTTAGAGTGTTCAAACACGCATTAAAAAAATATTTTTCTTAAAAAATTTTGATACACGAACTGCTGTGATGGACCCTTATAGAATAATACCATTTTTAAAATGCAATAATTTATTATATTCGTTTCAAACATATATATAAACAAATACGACTTCATACCATAAAGCAAAAATAAAAATATGCTGTATCTAAAACATATAACTTATGATGTGAAGTTTTTTTTTTTTTGAAATTACATATCAATAAAACCGATTAAAACTATAAATCTAGATGTATGCAATTATTGTGCAATTGATTATTTAAGTATAATATTTAATTCGTCATGCAGAAAATTCAGCAAGTGCTGGTATATATTTCAGTTTAAAACCCAAATATGCGGATGGCGTGATTGCATGAGACTCATTAAGACTGGGTCAGTTCATATATGGTTAATTATCGATCGAATAAAAGATACATTATCGTATGGCTTAAAATAGATTACCGATATCGGTGAATGGTGAATGGGGTACTCGAGTGACAGGATTTTATTCATCAGCTGCTCATTTCATATATGAAACTGAACTCGAAACTCCACTATACAGTGTGTACTACTAACTGGGATCGTGCTGTATAAAATATTCAGTTGTGTTAAAATAAAAGTTCATGGTGCATGCTGTATATCGGCAGTAACAGTTTAGAAACCATTTGCCTTATTAAAATTATATAGTGTGTATATGTACCCTGTGTGTGCATATAATGATTTTATGTTATACGTGGTTAAGATCGGTTTTGCGCCAGAGGTGGGAATTCATCTGTAGGAAATATGCATAATTCAGTTTGTTTAACATCATCGATTAATTAAATATTACTTCATGGGTGGTATGGTTTTCTGCAAAATTACCCACAGGTGCTAATGTATTTTCATAATAAAAATTGAGACAACGTCGTACGTCGGGATAATAGTAGAAAATATATTGAATAATTATAACTCTGAAAGTCCAAAAACCATTTTCATGTAATGGTAAATAAAATAATGTTATTTTTATATTAATAATAATAGTAATAATAATATGGTCTAAGTCATCGGTTCTCAAACTTTTTTTTTCGCGTACCACTTAAGTATATTCAATGAATCAGCCGCGTACCACGATAATTAAAAATATAACGATACAAACTTTACATAGATAAATACG
Organism: Chaitophorus viminalis; assembly: GCA_025469195.1. Classification (NCBI taxonomy): domain Eukaryota; kingdom Metazoa; phylum Arthropoda; class Insecta; order Hemiptera; family Aphididae; genus Chaitophorus; species Chaitophorus viminalis. The sequence continues at coordinate 24,435 of JAIPRK010001903.1, forward strand.
TTTATTTTAAACAAAAATGCAGTAAAATACTACACTATAATTTGTTATATATTTATTAATACAAATTTATTAGTGTTTAAAAATTAAGATATGAATAAAATAACAAATTTTCAATGAAAACCATGAGCTTGTAGATTTGATATTAGCGGTGAAATATCTGGTTCAATGTTACTTAATTTTAAGCGTAAATTTAATTCGAAATTCAGTTTGTTTTGAAACTTGTTTTTTACTTCAATCATTGAAGAGAATCCAGTTTCGCAAAGATAAGTGGTTGTGAATGGTAATAAAAACAATAATGCTTTTTTAGACTGCAACAGATATTCGTTTTTACTCTTTATCCAAAAGTCACTCAATTCTAATTTAGTAAATTCCATTTTCAAACTTTCATCACATGACAATTCTATCAAAAACTCTTTTTCATTTTATGTTAGAAATATCATTCAAATACAAAATGAATGGGTTTCTTATCAAAAAAAAAAAAAAATCAGAATAATCTTCTTTAAAATATTCTTCAAACATTTTTTTTTAGAATTTTACAATGGTAGTTTATATTTTTCATGAGATCAGCTTCCAATTGAAGTTCGTGCTCTGTCATAAATTGTTCCAAATTAGGAAAAACTGTAGGTTTTCATTCGAAATATTATTACGTATAATTTCAATTATGTTAAAATATGCCTTAATTTTGTTATTCATTGAAAATCTGTTTATATACGATATCTTATTTATTGACGTATTTCCCCTGAAATCTAACCTTTATTATCTAACTATTAAAAAACAAACACGACATTGTAAAATCATCACCTAATATGTATTCTTAATTTTCCGTTCTACCAGCTTTCCGCGTACTATCATGTAGTTTTTCGCGTACCATTAGTGGTCTAGTGGTACGCGTACCACAGTTTGAGAACCGCTGGTTTAAGTGACTCATTCTAGATCAATAAGTAAGGTTAGGGTAAGTCCATCGGGTATTTTGTTTTTTTCAATCAAATAATAACTATCCACCTACATGTAAGTACTGAAAATATGATAAATAGAGAATGTTCAGTTTTTGTTTTCTATAATAATTATGGTACAGTGAAATATAATGATAATTGAGTACATATTACACGTGATAAATATGGAAAAAAGTGATGAAAAAAAAATATATATAATTTAATATAACGTCTAATTTCCTTAATTATTAAGTGATTTTGTTCGACATTTTTAAATGGCTTACTTGTAGTTTAAATGAAACCCAAATGTAATTGGTAAAAGATACCATAGGTACCACTTCTCCATTACACTACACTACACTACACCATACCCTCAAGTATAATAAACGACTAATAGTGGGTTCCAATCATCAAATATGTTATACGTTCGACTCGCGAGGGTGCGACATGAATATTGAGAAGAGAAATATTTGAAGGCATACGGCGTTATTAAATAAACCGGTAGTAAATAAAATTACTCGAAGATATATTTAATAAACGTGATATACGAATACCGATGCGTATTCTAACCTCACGCGATTGGAAATCGGTGAAATATTTTATTTTTTCCGAGCGTTAAAAAACGACGATTGAATTCGATTGAAATAAATAACAAGATATATTGGTACGTATATACGTATAATATTATTTAAACGGGTGAGGGAAGACCAAGATCATATCGGGATTGTGTACGGGGTCAGGTAGGACATATTATTATGTCGGCAGTGACGATTGGGTGTATAATATGATTTCCTTCCCCTGCTATGCAAGCGGTCGACTTAAAAACTAATATTCTATTTCCGTCATACACGGGAAATACGTGCGGAACGCGAAACTCGCAGTATCCGTTATTGAATTGGAATTGATTGGAAAAGTTTTGTTGATGGTTTTCGCACGACCAAAATGCTCGCATTATGCAGGCCTGTCGCAGCTATCACATTATTATGTAATAACGATAATAATAATAATGTGTAGTAAAATGTATATCATATTATAATATTATGTTATTATATTATATTGATGTACGGTTTACAGTTCGTGGATGCTATCGAAGGACTTGCGATAAGAAGCCAGCCCGATTATTCGATTATACTGCTCGTCAACTGCACTGTATACACTGCGCCGGTGACCTATAGCTCGCGCGGTCGTTGTTTGCCTGAACCGGGCGCGGCGATATTATACGTACCCGTGCACACATACACGTTGTCGTGGTGCGTTTAAACTTTTCCACGCGAGTCCGGTTTCGTTTCTCGATATCATTGTGCCGGAAACGGCATATAGCGTATAATATACTGCTCGTATAAGCGATGTCGTCACAATATTATAGGTACCCGGGGACTCGTTCGACTCGGACGGAAGATTATTCGAAAAAAATTTTCGGAGTCACCAATTCAATTTCGATATGATTCGTATGTGATCGTGTAATTATTTCACTCGGACTACAGCGTTTATAATACGCTCAAAAACGTTCACGTATTACATAGTGTACGGGTACAATTATTTCGTTATTACCAGTAAGAGGTCCGATGTTTAACGTTGCAGTCTAAAAGCTCAAAGAGGTTAACATTCAAGCAGGGATTGAAATATTTTGTCCCTCTCGTTGTGATAAGTGTTTAAATTTTATACAAAAAAATGTATATGTACATCAAAATAATATTATATCTTTCATTTATATGTATATTTATTTATTTGTCTATTTGCGAGCCAGTAAGGGCCCTTATTAACAACAGTAGGAGAAGTATTGATATCAATACATGACAATATTTTAACAACAAACTAACATATGTTATAGTATCACACAAATACATATTATACAAGATGGAAAACACGAAATATGAACATAATATACTATAGTATGAAATAAGAATGAGTAATCATTAACTATTGATCAGAACTTATGATTATGTAAATATACGAGTAGTGTTTGAAATTTTTTCTCGGTATGAAAAAAGAAATCAATATGATTATAACAATTGTGTTTGCTAAAATAGAGAACTCTGGAAAAAAAATGCAATGAAACTATAGTTATTGTAATAAAATGGAACGTACAACATATAGTTTGATCTAGTGGAGTGATTATTAAAACTAAATCCAACCATTGCGAGCAGTTTGGACTGTTTGGAGTAATCTATATTACCATTTAATATGTTTATTGCATTTATGTACCGCACTTTGCATGGACGCATAGTAGATAAACTACGTAGATTGAAGTAATTACTAAATGTTTAATTGGTTATTTAATGGTCAATTTAATTACAGAGAAACAGAAAAATTATAATTCTTAATACCAAAAAAACATTTTACTTAAATAATAATATTGTTATTCGCAGATTTGTCTGTTATCCCCGCTGTACTAAATATTTATTTTCGGTAGTGTTCTAAATGCAAATTAACGAATAATTATCCTTAAATATTTTACAGCCGTGAAAATAATAAAAACATTAAAGCACTTTGTTTCACGTGGAGTCACGAAACTTGGTGTTATACCTTTTTTATGAGAAAAAAACTAATTATGTCATTATATTGCAACGGTTAAACGCGCGGTTTGAACTGCTTTGCTGCAGGGATTCGGAACAATAAGCGCCGTGCACACCTTCATGTGGATAATGCACGCAGCAATAATATCTATAGGACACAACACGACGATAATAATATAATATAATTACGTGAAATTTCGAAAATTAGATATTATTGTATGCAATATTATAGCGTTAAAATGGTAGAGTATTCGGTGGCAACGAGAGAAGCACGTCGTCGTCGTCGTCATCGTCGCGGTTTCCGTTTGTCATTAACCACCACAAGCATAGAAATTGTTTTGGGAATACCTATTTTATTCAAATTAGTCAAACTTAAATCATCACACGAGCTGCGGCCGTAAAGAGTTTGTATACCTAAACGTGTTCGGGCGAGATTGTGCATGTACTCGTGAATGTTGGCGGTGTGAACTGGGGCGGATTGCGGTAAATCGCGATGTTACTAGCGGCGCGGCGGGTACAGTTGAAATAAAACAAAATTTATACCGCACAGTAGCCGCAGGTATACTATAGCCTTTGAATGTTTTTTGTATACGCGAACGTATACGCGTTGTACGACTCACATGGTCGTAAACTCGGCAAGTTTCTCGCCAAGCAAATCATCACAACTATGATGAATACCAAACCACTTTTAAAATATACATACGTATACGCGTTATTGTGCTACAACAAAAGTACGTATATACGCGTATAGCTGGTACATACTCAAAGTACATAGTATTGATGTAAAACGCTTCCCCCTCCCCCCCTAAAATTGTTTCATTAGAGCAAAGTTTAAAAACATAAAAATATTACGTAACATTGTTTTCCTACGCTTTTTTCGCGTACACGTAATTAAATGAAACTCACCGGGGAGGAGGTCGGGGGTCATAAGTCTAAAATTGCGAGTGAAAAATCATTCGACGGTATGGCGCCGGTTTGAACTAAATCCTTCGCGTCAAAAGTCAACGTGTAATAATTGGGCCGCAGCGTTTTATCTTTCTATCACGCAATTAAACACCTATACGTGGATGAAAGGTATCCGCGTTGTACGGCTGAGGGAAAATAACGCACCACGTCAATTGCCACGATAATTATAATATGTTAATTTAATTAACCGTTTGTGAGCGATCTGTAATAATAAATCGGTTCGTTGTCAACATCCTGTGTGTAATACACGACAACGTTTACACGAGTACGAATGGGAACCATAAAGCAATATTTTTCGTTAAAATGGCAAGCATTAGGATGGGAAAAAACAATAATTTTGGAATAAATATTCTTCGGAGTGTATTTCCTTTTTTGGTTATAAGTGGTTATAACTGGCTATAAGTGCTCCGCAAAACCCAAAATCGATGTACGCATGTCGCAATTTTGCGGACAGTCGTGAATATAATACTTTATCTTTCTTCTGTATTCTTAAACGATAAAAATATATTATGACGAGTTTATTTAAATAAACTAAATGTTTAATATGACTATCATTCTGCTAAAATTACTGGCCTGGCTTGTTGCGTATGTTTTACCAATCCGAAGTTTCGACGATAAAAATACCAAAACTGAATAGTTTCTCGCCAAAAAATTTGAGCACTACATAGAACTTTTGAACATTATCGAGAGACAGAGTTTACTTACTCTACATGTTTTGTCAACAATACGATTTTATAGAAGTTGCAATTTATTTTATTTTCAATTTTGTACCAACTGTTGTGCAGTTTGTGATGAATGGCGATATACTTACGGAGTTGTACATCGTGTAGGTACTTTATCGAACAAAAGTCTTAAGTACACAATATTTTATGTGTATATATATATATTCAATTTGCTTATGATACGACAGGAAAATACGTTTAACACATTATCTGATGTCAACACCAAACGTCCATTCAATCAAATGATAATAATGATGTTATAAAAAGTTCTTCCAATAATATTTAAAAACCATCTGGAGAATCACGCGATAGAATTCCACTTCAGCAGTTGTATAACGCATGTCACTCGAAGATCGAAACACCATATGTACTCATCACGATCATTGTCGTCATTATTGTTTTCGATAAACAAAAAAAAAAAAAAAAACCTAGTCCTTTACAAACCATACTCGTGAGGCAAGGCATGTCATATAATCGACAATAAAAAAAAAAAAAATCGAAGAAAAGCATTATTAAGTACCTAGTAAATTATTTAGTACCTTCAGACTTTCTCCATTAACGTTTCGCCACAAAAGTCAAAAGATATGTGGTGTACCTAGATCGTCTATATAGTAATATTATACTATGTTTATTTTATGTTACCATATTATCATAATCATTGGTCTGTTACATACCATACGCTAAACAAATTTAGACGTAAATTAACGATAAGGAACTGATCATTAATGCGTGTAGCAAAACGATGTTGTCTTTATTTAGTTGTTAAGTATTTGTTCTTGAATCTAACGGTAAGTTAAATCTGGACTACGGGTCACTTCGTGTGAAAACCCGTAATTTGCGTACATGCATGCGTAGGTACGTCGTACTGTGTTATATGCACATGTATATTACATGTTTTACATCAAATACGAGGTAATATTTTTTCCAAACGATTGTATTTCGTATACGCGATAAACATGGTCTATCCGAGTGAAAACTGAAAAGTATCACCCGGATTACCTGGTGCTGGACCGACGTTAATATCATAATAAATAACAGCGGGTGATGGATAACTGCACGTCCGTGTGTGACTTACAGTTCACGTCTCGGTCGATATGTTCGAATTTTCGCTTCGAGTATTTTTATTACGCCGCCGCCGTGTTCGACGACGACGACAACATACGAATACGACTACGAAGCCGGGAACGCAGCCAACACGCTTTGACAAATAACCCGTAAAGTTTCCGCGAAGGATTGTCAAGATTGGTACCGTTCACAGTCGAACTCGTTGCCAACGAAAAATACACACAATGATTTAGTGCATTGTAGTCGTTATTATTATTCTCCTCTGACTTTTTTTTTTTGGGGGGGGGGGGGGAACGTCTCCTGTTCTGGCGTTGTATTTTATAAATCCGACTACAAATCATCCGTCGAGGAACGTATCTGTTTCTCTCTGCTCTCCCTTGCACAGATGCTCACACTCAAACACTCTCTTCTCTCTCTATTTCTTGTATTCTCTCTCCGTTCACCGCTGTACATCTCTCGAGACATTTTCATCTAGATTTTTATGACTAATATATGTATGTTTAGTATATTGTTATATTGGTGTACACTCGTCCGTTCCGCTGTTTTTCCTTTGATCCGGATGCGATAACAACATTATGTTCACGATGAGGCTATTGTACAAATTTGCGAACTGAAGATTTTTTATAATTAATAGTCTGAATAATATTAACGACCCATTTTTTTCGGTATGAAAGACGACAATGTTCTATCGGTGACATTTTGTCTCAACAGCAGATAAGTCTTAATGTTACATATATGTTTCTTCGTTTTTAAAAACTATTTTAGTGCATCTTGATTTTTTATTATTAACTTGTTGAGATATGGTTTAATCAAAGTGCTGATCGCAAATTCAAAACTATTTCAATTTTACCTACTCAGAATTCAATCAAATTATTTGAAAATCATTAATCATAAATTATATGTATGAAATTGAAAATATATGAATATTTACCTAAATTTATATGGCAGCATAGTTCACTATTTTTAAGTCATAATATATTTTTAATATTATCTCCATGAGTTTTTCTTGGACATTAAAAATATAATTCCTAATTTGATATTAATACACGAGCTTAGTAATTTTAAAAAGTATTTGAAATAATTGGTTTTTAAAAAAAAAAAAACCAAGTAGTTTCTTATAACTTTATTGCAATTTCCACTAAATTTTGCTTTTTGAATTCTCATTAGTAATCAATATTGAGAAAAAGCATACTTTTATGTTTGTAAATAATTTTTTTAGCATAGATCCAAGTCCTCGTCAGAGAACAATTTCCGAAAGCATTTAGAAAATGTACATTTAAACAATATTATTTTTCGATAATCCGATTCAATCGTCACACACGTTCGAATTATTATTAATAATAATGTAAACTACACTTAAGAACAAATGCACAAGATTAACGTATCATAGTTGAGACGTTTGTAATATTATACTTGTGTATATTACTATATATTATATAAAGTGCACATATGCGAAATGTGTATTCGAATGTTATATTAGTAACGATAATCGTCGTATAAAAGTTAAATATACCTATTGCACACCGTACCGAAGGAGATAGATATAACGGAACGTCGGCGTACCAAATCATAATATACAGAACACAATCGAATACATAATAATATGTCGATGTTCTTCAAAGGAGCCCGTTTGAATTAAAGCGACTGGGTTTGTGAAACACCACTGAAGGCGTACATGCAATTATTGTCAACACAGCAGCTCTGACATAGTTCGTAAGACTTGGAGCCGTAAACTTATTTTGCGATATATTGTATTATATTATGTTCAACCGTCGACACTTCGTTAACAGTATTAAAGTTTAATCGTTTTCGGGTATTGTCTCTTATTTCATTTATCTCGGAGCGTTTAACCAGCTCGTTTGAGAACGACGTGTAATCCTACACTGCAGAGAGCTGTTTTTATCGCTCCACTACGGAACGAGCTGTTTTAAGTCCTCGCTAATTGCACAAGTCTTGTCGGACGTCAAACGCGAAATGAGGTTTTCGAAAAACGACGGACGGTATACGCTATTAACACCACTGCAAATTAAACGCGGACTTAAACCCCAAAGTGCTCGGCCTCTATAATTTATTGAATTACAAACCGTAAGATAAACTTTCTTAGAGTTTCAAAGTTTTTAAAATAAAGTATATTTTATGTAAGCACCTTTATATATACGTATAAATACATCGTCTTTGTGTGTGAGTCGGTTTAAAATGTAATTCGTTTGTAAATTTATCGATCAAGTTGGCGAGATAAAAATATTACGTTTCACAACATTAATACACTATAGTTTATTATTATAATAATATCATCGCAGGTTTGTTAACGATATACGACAACACCATGTATTGTCTGTTATCTACAACTGGTTACTATACAACAATGCTGTGTTTTCGGTTTAGCGTCCGATTCGCGTTCGGTATACTTTCCTCGAACTTATTGCATCTCCCTCATCTGTTGCAGTTGCTCGACGAGTTCATACATAGTCAACAAATGTGCATTATGTATAGGCACGTGATTCTGCAGAAAAATGCAAACATTTTAAATAATTATCACAGAAATGAAAAATTTGCATCGACACAATTTTTATTTTTTTATTTTTATTAAAAACAGATTCAACATTATATGCCACTAAGAGTCATCGGATTGAGAATATCTAGTCAGCCCATAAGGCTGTTACCGTAAAGACTAAAGACATCCATAATTACGTATTATGCGTTTCTGAATTATGGAAATGTGCCTCGTCCGCCAGTTATCAACAAAACTGTGACCGCCGCAGTTTATTATTTTCATAATTTCTCACTAAATAACAGTATATAGCCACAACAGATGACTTCAGCTACTGCACAATTTGGATTTTTTAAGTGTTTGAAAGAGCCATACACAATACTCGATTTCAGGAATGTAAATGTACAACTATATGAACAGTCTTACAGACATTAATTTTAAGACATGTAATTTTTACCTTTGTACTCTTAATGACATTTATTTAACTTATAATAACTTTTTTTTTTACTTTTCAGAGAAAAATATTTAAAATTGTCCCATTTTACTGAAATATTCTAAGTATTAGATTAGGCCTGCTCAAAATTTTTCAACATTTTAAATTTATATTTATACTGTGGGCCAAATCTTAAACCAAAATTTTTTATATTTAAAAGTTTGTCACTAAATTAAACAATACTCTTATATTGACGTTCCGACAAATCATTTCGTGAGTACCTACGTCCAGCAATTATCAGTAAACCGTTTTCATGACTTCAAATCACATATGATTTCTTTTCGGGTAGTTAAAAATCATTTTTTATCTAATGAAAATGAGGTTCAAGAAACCGTTCAATTTAAACTTATTGATTCAAAAGTAAATAATCATTCGAAATATTTATATAAAAAATCATAGATGGAAATAAAAATTTAATACATTTTTATAAGACCCTTATTCTGATGATTTTCCAAAAATAAAAAAATTATCAATGCACATATTTTTTTACATTATTTGGTTCTACTTATACTTACGAAGAAAAAACGTTTTTCCACACGAATTACGCTAAATATTCAGAATGATCTCGTTTCATTGATGAATACTGACACTGCTTATTAAGAATTGGCGATACATATTTTATTCCAAATATTGGAATATTGCTTAAAGAAAAACTAAACACTCATTTTACACTAATCTATTTCTATTAACTGTTCTAAAATGTAATACATTTTTTTACATAAAAATTAAAACTGTAATATATTTCATGATATTCTAACTTTTTTTTTTTAAATATAATTTTTATATTTATACCTATACAAATTTCTAATTTTTATAAAATAGTCACGAACCGGTTGGAATTTTTCCATAAGCTGGATTAGGCCCGCGGAACGTTGGCTTGGCATGCTTGTATTACACTTTATGGTAGATTAGTCAATTCATTTTTATGATTCACGTTTGCAGTCTAATGGTCAAACAAACTGGAGTGGAATGTATGCAATAATATTATTACGCGAGGCGATTGAACGCATTTCCTGTGTAATATGCTTGGTGGAAGGGGGGGGGGGTACAGTCGTGTATCTCTCCCATGCCCAGTAGACGCATTTACATGTTTGACATTCCCCGAGGACCTTTTGGCGTAGGTCGTCTCCTGCTCCGTGTCCTTTGCCGGTGTTTGTCAAAACACTGTAAAGGCACACCGTGAAAACGACGGGTGCAACGCGCTTGTGATGATCTAAAACTATCTGCCCTAGGCGACCCTATGTATTATGCATATAGCGGTTTCACGGTGTTTTGGAAATAAAAGCTCAACCCTTCTATGCGTACATACTTCTACGTGGCAATTTCACCGACAGTAATAACAGCCGTCCGGTCGGACAACCGTAGATGCATTATTATTATCATTTTATTATTATAAAACCGTCCACGGATCGTATAATACGGTATAATACCGCAGCAGCTGATCCCTGATATTTCATCGGTATTTTCAGAGATTTTGTAATGGATTGAACACATAAATGCATTAAACCATACGACACTTAATGTTATTTTTTCCAGAGCTACCGGCGTATTTTTTAGAGGAATCTAGGATTTCAAACAGTCGAGTTTCCTCCATTCCTTCAAATGTTTTGGAATCTATATTTATAATAGTGACTGCATTTAATTGTTTAAAAAAATGTTAGTCGTTGCAGTCGTCTTTTGTCCATGGGTTTTCGACGCCAGGCCTGTGTGGCTATGTACCACCATTATTGGCCATTCGTGTCTCGTTATTTATCACTACTACACATGTGATCACGAACAATTTATTTTTACATAAGAAACGGTAGTAGTATTAATATGAATCGGGAGAGTCCTCAATACTTAAGCCATAATTAAACGTATATAAATTATCTTTTCGTTTAAATTCATTATGTATTACACGTAACGCGTTTATTTTTTAACGTCTTATCTCCGTTAACATTTAATCCACAAGACAATGTGTCAAATAAACGACATATAGGTATACTTCATCTGAAATTGTTCTAAATCTGATTCTAAAATCTAAATACGTTATGAAAAATAATAATAAAAATTGTTAAAAATAATTCATTGTTCATAATATGCGTTTTACATGTAAGCGATTTCCCTCGGGTTTTCGTCGTTGGGATACTCATCGGTTTGGTCTGCATTGTAATTTGAATCCATGGAGTTTATTGAATTGTCAACTACCAATATTACGTGAATAATTTTATCGAGCGTACATAATACAAAAATGCCTTGATCGAAATTATTTAAAACAAGCAACGTCGTTCGTAAGTACAGCTAAGTGCTATATTTTAAATTGTAAAACAATCAACATATTGAATTATATGTAGTATATATAATGTACCATATAAATAAATGAAAATAGTAGATTTCGGGTAAAATAAAAAAATAAAAGGCCAAACTCCAAGGTCGGGTGAATTATAGCAAGGGATATGTGGTATTGCATTATTGTCTATTGACCTTTTGTTGTATTAAACATATATTTTAAGCCAATGTAATATTGATTTTGAGGAAATAATTCTGAGTGAAAAAGGTCTAGGATTAGCTTATATTTAAAAAGTTTATATACAATATATAATATATAATATATAAGTACTCAGTTAATTTTTTGCGTTATTATGCTAACTAAAATAATAAATACAGAATTTGAATCCCGTATCCTGGTTAAAATTTTCTATAATTTTTTTTACAAAGTTTTTCCTCGGGCTTCGGAAAAACTATTGAGAAATTTAATGACGTCTCAAAAGTATCAACTAGAAAAAAATTCCTTTCAAAAAAGTTATATAGGTTTATATAAATCAGAGAACCCCTTCTGGTGAAAACCATTTACCATAACACACACACAAAAAACTACACGTCATGTTGACAAAACTAATACATTCCTTATTTTACTCCGAAACTAGAATATTGAATACCATCCAAATATTATTATTTTTTTTTTAATATGCATGCAATATTTTCAGTATGCAAACAAAAATATCCTAAGTATAGGCTAAACTACATATTTCAATTAGACCAAGTCTAAATATTTACCCTTAGGAACAAAATGTATTAATATGTTTCTTGTACTCAAGTTGATATTCAAAGAGTTTAGTTTTTCTTTATATAATATCTGCGTTAAAAGCATGTACTTATGATTAAAATAACTTATTCATATTCTCATATCATTCGTTTTCAAACAACAAATTGTTTATCACCCACTTTACTTTTACTCGTTTACCCAATGAGGAGTCATTTATTATTAAGAAACAAATAAGTCGATGACTTACTTATATTCAATTTTTTTAAAAAAAAGTTATAGTAGTGTTAAATGCTTCAATTTAAATTTTATACAAGTATAACTGTTTTTATAATTTATATATATATATATATATATTTATATATATATATATATATGTATATGTATACCATGGCTTATACTACATTCTGCAGGTTAGGTATACGTGTTA
>JAIPRK010001904.1:0-36992 GCA_025469195.1 Chaitophorus viminalis
ATTTAAAAATAAATAACAATTATTTATAAATAGTTATTACAAACAAGGTTCAGCGTTCTTGTCAAAGTTATAAAAGTGACATAACAATTTCGATTAAACCTTGAGTACCACTTTCAAAGCTTTAGCTCAACTTGGGTGGGTCAATTTCAGAACTTTGATAGCTCACATCTCTACTTTAGTCGACTAGCAAATTCTGGGAATGGACTCGCAAATTCTAGAAAATCGAGACGAAGCTTTCGGTACCATTTTTGAGAGATTTGAGTTTGGTGGGTGGGCTACCTGAATTTGGCACATCCTGGAATTGTAGGGGAAGTAATGACTAGCAAATTCTAGGAATGGACTCGCAAATTCTAGCAAATTACTCGCAAAATATTGCCATGAAATTGGAATTGATTTTTCATAATCAATAAAGTTTTCGGAACGTTATACGTGACCGCCTATATATATCATATATGTATTTATAATTTATTGACTAATTCAATTGAAGACGTGGGGGTAACAACAAGGTATCTCCATTTAATATAATTGTTGAGGAAGCACTTAAAACTGTTTTAAAAATTAACATAAAGTTTTATAAATTTAAAAAAAATACAATCAAATACAAGGTACATTTTTATAAGTATTAGCAAGTGAAAATTTTTCTAAATTAAATTTTTATGATCTCAAAACCAAAAATAAATCTTGGATATGTCTTGCTGCTGCACTAAAAAATTACATACATACTTATAACCAACAAAAATAATGTTATTAATATGAAAAATGGATTATTACTTATATCAATGTAAAAATTATTGTTAATTTTTTAAGAAAATACATGATATATACATATGTATTTAAATAGGCAGCACAATGTATAAATAAAAAACTTTTTTTATTATTATTTTTATATTTTTAAAGATATATTTAAAATAAAAAACAACGGTGAAAATATAAGCAGTCAATACATAATAATAAAAATATATAGTAAATTATAAAAAAATAAATTTTTAATGAAAAAAGGAACTTTAATGCGTCAATCTAAATCACAGTAATTGACTAGTTAGTTGATCTTCATTGGATTTAGGATCAGTATAATACCACAGACATTCAGCTGGAACATATTTTGAAGCAAGATCACTTACATCTTACTGCTTAGCCATTTTTATTTTTAATGAACTATTGTATAATAAAGACGTAGGTTCTGGAATACTTAAAATGGTGTTTGCTTTTTAAAGAATGAAATAATATTTTGCAGTTAAATTCACAGAAATGCTAGCATAATAATTACAGATAAAAGAGGTTATACTTAAATAAAAATGTTATGTCAATATTTGCATATCAAAAACGTATAAAAAAAGTGCCTATAGATTTCAATAATTTTGAAATGACATAAAAAAATTTCTGTGGAATCTTCTATTAAACTTTCAAGTATTTTGTACAAGCTAAATTTTTTATCAACAATTTTTTTAAAAAAAAGGTTTAAAAAAATGGAATATTTCAAATTTCCTCAAAGTCCAGCAGACACTTTTTATAGTTATTTAAAGGGTAAATTATAGATAACTTTGTGTTTAAATGTTGAAATTTATGTGTAAATAGAAAAAATGTTATGAATATTTAACTACAAAATAACGTGCAAATTATCGCGATTTCACATTTTATACAAATTTGAACTTAATGGGTTTATAAAAAAATTTGTGTGAAACAATTTTCAATTTATTCTAGTTGCAATCATAATAATCTATAGTTAACCATGTATCAGATTTTCAAGAGTTTTTGGATAGCCAATTTGATAATTTTATTTTGATATTTCATAAAAAAAAAGTTGTCTATAAATAGGATTTTTTTCAAAATTTTTTCAAAATATTATGAAAACCTAACCAAGTATAAAAAACATTAATATAAATATTTGGTGAAGATTTCAAGTGAATGCGTTTTTAGGTTTTTAAGTTCGAGCAAATTACAAAAACCAAGATGATTTGTCAATTGTCAGTCTAGAATATTTAATATTCTGTATTATATTTGGTATGTAATATTGATCAAATTGATATCAATGTATGACTGCATACATGATACATCTGAGTGAAGTATTTCATTTCACAAACGCTTATCAATAGATCTATCCAAAATAGTACAAACCATATTGAAATCAGATATACTATATTCATGCAGGAGTTTAGAAACGAAATTAATGTACATCTTAATGATGATATGAAATCGATTCAAAAAATAAAGTATTTCATATTAAATCAACTTAGTTATCATTCTACCAAAAATTCTGCGATTCTGCGATTCTAAATAAGATATTAACTAAATATGTTAAATGTGTAGAATTAAGCTCTTGTTACGAGTTTAATTCAAATATTTAAATATTATAATTGTTTTTCAACAACGGTTGTCGGTAATTATTAAAAAGCAATGACTGTAAAAAAAAAGAAACGTTTATTACACATGCTGCATGAAAATAGACTACACAACTCCAAATTCTTGGATATGATGCGGACAATCAGAGTATATCTATATTATACTCATAGAAATGAAATTCGGCACCTGTGAAACGAGAATTGTGTTATTGAATGTATACTATTCATGTTATGTATCATCACAGCTCACTTTTAGAATATATTCTTTTTCTAGTATAAACTGGCATGTATGCGTTCTTAATCCTTCGCTCCTAGAAAATGTCTTCAGACACAATTTACAAGAATATGGTTTTTATCCGGTGTGAATTCACATATGCCTTATCAAATTGGAAGGGTGACTGAATGCTTTCAGGCACAGCTTGCATAAATACAGTTTTTCTCTGGTGTGAACTGCCATATGCGCTTTCAAGTCACTGTTCGTTGAAAATGTTTTCGGATATAATTCACATGAATACGGGGTTTTTTGGGTGTGAATTTGCAAATCATGATTTTTTAGATGGCCAACATGCACAAATTTCAACGGGCACAGATCACATGAATACGGTCTTTCTCCAGTGTGAACTCGCATATGCTGCGTCAAAGTGGAAGACTGACTAAATGCCTTCAGGCACAGCTTACATGAATATGGTTTTTCTCCAGTATGAACTCGAATATGCACTTTCAAGTCACTATTCGTTTAAAATGTTTTCGGACACAATTCACATGAATACGGTCTCTCTCCGGTGTGAATTCGCATATTATGATTTTTCAGATTGCCAGTATTCGAAAATTTCAACGGACACAGATCACATGAATACGGTCTTTTTCCGATGTGAACTTGCATATGGTTTTTCAGAAGACCGCATTTAGAAAATGTCTTTGGGCATTGGTCACATAAATAAAGTTTTCTCCTTTTTGAACTGGCATATTCTGGGCCAATTCATTATCATTCGAATAAATATTTAATCACGTGACGGTGACGCACGTCGATGTCGTTTTCTTTGTACTTGAATTCATACAAAATGGTGACAAGTCCATGAAGAGATATGTTCTTAACTGACACACCCAAACACGTGTCTTCTGTATTATACTATATTGGTACCTGTTTGAACTTGTGTTTACTATAAGAACAATTTAATATACTGCTGCTCGGGTTGTAACTGTTGATATCGATGTGATTTTTGGCAATTGAGAACAAATGTAACATTTATGTTAAATGAATATTTGATTTCTGGGGTTTATAATAAATAAATAGTATCACTATGCTATATATTTTTATGTTTTTGACTGTTTGCTATTTATTGTAATTATAAAAGCCAGCTTAAATCTTTAAAATTTTAGATAATAAAATATTCGTATCCTCGTGATTTTCTCAACATGATTCTTATCTTTATAGCTTAAAAAATAAAGGCGGTATATGATATTTTATAGTACCACTTCTTCAATAAAACGATTCCGAGGGAGCTTCACTTAATTTCACATAATAATAATTTTCAATTTATATTTAATAAGTCGTACAATTTAATAACAGAATAATTCGGACTTATATTTCATTGTTTATGTGAAGATATGAATTTTGCTACGTTTGGAAATTAAAACTCCTATTATATGATTTAAGAAAAATTGCCTGAACAATAATTTGACCTGTTTAGAAACACTTGTATAATATTTTCAAACCTTACAGCAAATAAATTGAATGAATTTATAGAAATTAAAATACATTAGGTTAAGCCACTAAAACTAAAGTGTATTTTTAATTTAAGTATGTTATATAAATATCTGAATTCACGACAACGCCGTAAGATGAAAAACAATTAAAACTTTCAACAAAAATAATTATTTGCATCACACTACTCACACTCCAAAACAATACAGATCGAGCTTCATATAAATACAAGAAAATTTTCCTTGTTAATCATACTTTTTATTACATTTAAAATGTCATGACATATTTTTATTTTTTCACTTATAGTATTTCTATAAATTTATTTGTAAAAACTGATAATGTAAAATCATGTTTCTTCTGTTAAATAATAACTTAATTAATATTGTTTTAAGTTTTTTTTTTATTTATACTCTTACAAAAAACTTCAAGAAAACTTCAAGTAACAAAAAATTTAATTCACTATATTATTTTCAAATGATTATCATTATTATTGTATTGTATCTTAATACATCGAGACGAAAAATTAATTTTGTAAAAGGTATATTGCGAAAGATTGACATTATTTCATGGTGACTGATATATATTTATAACATAATATAACACCTAACTTAGCATATACTTTATAGCTGCTTGTCAATTTCTTAACCGAGAAACAAAATTATATAAAGATTGATGTATCAACTTGAATCTTAACTTACTATAAAACGAGCATTATCATAAAATAATATATCCAATTATGGTAAAACTTAATTTACTGACGAACATCAACTCTTAAATTGATTAAATATCAAATAACCATTGTCATAATTAAATTTCATTTCCAGTTCGTTTGAAAAATAATCAATTAAGTTAAAATTAAAAATGTATTTAGTAGCGTGTATATTTTAATCGCGTTTCTAATAGAAGTACTCTATTGGTACGTCCGTAAGTAAATTATATTGCGTAGTTAACATTAGTTAGATGAATGGTCTGTGAAAATGACTAGTTGTTATTACATATGAATTTATAAAATATAAAATAATTTCTGGTCATAATTTTGCTAGTGCGTTGATTGAAAACAGTATTAACTTATTTTTAACTATATTTTTAACTAAGTTCGTATCTCACAACATTAAAATTATTCACAGATTTATCATCTTTGACAGTAAAATGTGTTTAAAATAATTATCAAGGGTATTACACACTAAACCGGTAACAAATAGCCAACAATAACACTTGTGTCGTTATAGCGGTAAAATTATTGATGAAAATCATTGCGACCGGAATCCATCCAAATCTTGGATTACACAAAATTGCATTCGTTTTCAGTTCTCGATTGGAAATACCAATGAGTGTGCTGAGACTGACCCCTCGCCGCGGATCACTTACGACTTTCGTCCGAACACAACAAATCCGGGCGGTAAACTAACAGGAAAACAATAATATAATAATAATAGTAATATCAATGTGATGTAACACAAAATCAGTAACTATCCACTTGTTTGGCGAATCGAAACGCTCGATGGTACGACCGGATATTAGGTATGTTATATAGTTATATCTTATACATGACGTGTTTTACATGTTCTAGAAATTCCCGGACATGAGGACACGAGAGCGTTTGCGTTTGTTCCGAGAGGATTTTATGCTCGTGTACGTATACAAAATTTAATTTGTAGTAATATATATATACACCGCGCGCGGAAACGCATATAATAAATTGTTAAACAATAACAAAAGTGGTGATATTACGATTTATTTATTTTCATATTAATTGATGTTAATTAATGATTTAAACAAATTTACCGTTAGCAAACTATGGATATTAGATAACTACTATTGTCATTTTTTCATGTTGACCACGATTATAGTATACTATATATTATTATGAATGTTATGTTTCTTGTGTTGAAAAGTTTGCAATTAACACATATACCAGCGAGTAAATAGAGTGACCATATTAAGTAACATTTAAAAAGGGGTTGTCCCTTTTTTAATAATCATATCTCGTTGTCCCGACAAAATATAAACGGGACACTTTTTATCCTGTTTTTATAAATCAGTTCCGTTTTAATCTCGTAGTTATTTACATATTATTACATCATATTTGTAAAAGGGAAAAAAACAAAACTTGTGTAGAAATAGGATTATAAAATTCATGAATAATGAAAATAGCTAATAGAATATTGTTCTTATTTATAGTTAAAAAAGAAAAAGGATGAATCAGCATTGATATGTAAGGTGTAACTATGTATTTATAATGTACCTCAAATATTTTAATAAAAAAAATTAACTATTTTATCGCTAGTAAAACTTTTAAAAATGACCTAAAATATTTATTATAATTATTATAATTATTTTTTGAAATGCACTTTTTTTTTTTTTTTTGAAAGAGGGGGGTATAAGAACTGTGCTGTTTTTTTTTTTATTTCTCAAAATTTTCACTCCACCTGAAAGTATTAACATAAATACATGTGTGGGCAACTGCATTATACATACAACCTATCGCTATTTTCACTTAAAATATCAATTTTCATGTTTTTATATAATTCATACAAAATAAAATATTAATATCGACATATCTGACTGATATTGATTATAAATTACCGTTGATGCATTATACATAGTATAACACAATATAAAATTTAAAATAATAATTTAACTCGTTGATGGCCAGTTTTGTGGAAACACGATGATTTTTGAAATTATAACTAATCTGGTACAGAGTTTAATATCACCAATTAATTAAATAATAAAGGTTAAAATGTGTCTGTATATGTTGACTCAAAAGTTCAAACGAGAACCCATCAGACTTCGGCGCACTTCAGCGTCAATACACGCACAAGATCGCAGGCGCCACTACCACACGGATGTGGTCGACGTTCTCCAATCATCGACTGCATAAAAAATAAGAACGCGTTCAATTTACCAAAGTCGACGTATTAATATAAGTAACAATATATTGTATATATTATGAAACGTCAAATATTACATAACTTGAACATTCGCTGGAAATAATTTATTACGCTCTTTTTCTTCGTCCAAAAATAATAATGATTCTATGCTGCATAGATATACTATTTAAATTTGTAATTGTTGCAGTTAATATTAATTTTATGATTTATTACGTAAGATCATAATACGGTTTTGCGTGGTGCACGATTAATTATGTCGCACTATACGGACAATAATTTATTCAGATACTTATGAAGCATATTACATAACGGCCACCGGGGTATGGTGGAATTGCATTTATTTCTTGGGTTTATAACATGGGTTGAGAAAAAATGATTTCAATAAAAATATCATGCATATCAAGATACTCATTTCCATCCCCACTTACATTTTCTGGAGGGGCAGTGATTTTAATCATTCACGTATGGTTAAAAATGATCTTGACCATACTGCATTTTTGAGTATTTTGTAAACCGCTGAAAATTAAAATGACGTACAAATGTACAATTCGCATTCACCTTTAAGATTCTGAAGGGAGTAATGGAATAATGGGTTTTACAATGATGTGTTTTATTCATTTATTTATTTTGAAGGGCCTGGCGAAACCTTTTTTGGCAGTAAAAATGCTTCGATTTTCTTAAATAGCCAATTTTCAGAAAAAAAAGTAAATTTAGATGATATTTTTCCAATATTTTACAAAAGCGTCAAAAAAAAACGATTTAAAAAATTACGAAATAACGGGAAATTTTACACAAAACCACATTTTGACAAAAAAACATTTTTTAAAATGCTTTAACTCAAAAATGAATATCAGCAAACACTTGAAATTTTAACCAAACCTTTATATTGGCGTTTCATATATATGGTTAAGTTTTCAAAGTATTTTCACTTATTTTGACTTATTTATAGAAAATTTAAATTTTCGATTATTTAGGTTTTTTTTTTTGAAATACCGATAAAAAAATTAGGCAGTCCGAAAACGTTTGAAATTAAATACAAGGTCTATTATAAGTTATACTTAAAGCAACTTCAAATCGTTTATCTTAAATTATTTTTATAAGCTTATAAATTTCAAATTTGTATAAAATATATTAAAATCTCGATGATTTGCAAGTTATTATGTAGTTGAAAATTCATAAAATGTTTTCTGTTTATACTTAAGGTTCAAAACTTTAACGCTAGGTTAAACAAAAGTTACTCTTCAAAAAATTACAATCGAATTTTTACTGAAATTAATAAAAATAATTTTATGACCGTTTGAAATTTAAATTTTTACGAAATTGCAAAAAATAACGATTTATCATCAGACGATTTTAAATATTTTCTATTATTCAAAAAGTATAAACCACAGAAACTTGAATTTTACCAGCTGTTAAGATTGGCATTTTCTTAAGTCATATTTTTTTTTTTAAAAAATTATATTCATTTTTAATCTAGTTATAAATAGGTATTTAAAATATTCAAATTTTTTACATTTTTTCTTTTTAATCAGTGATAAAAAAAATTTGGTTATTACAAAATACTTGCGAATTAATAGAAGATTCCACACAAGTTGTTAATATTATCTTTTATAAATTATTGATATCCATAGGCACATTTTTTTTATAAACATTTGAAATGCAAATATGGACATAACATTTTAATTTAAGTATAACATACTATATTATATAATATACCTATTTTAGACCTCCTTCTAGATCTCTGTTCAGAATCGTAATTTGTATACAATAAGAAAATTGAATTCATTGCATTCAAATTTAACAAATCCTTTGTAATGAACTAATGACCTATCCTATGAACTAGGTGAACTCTACCCCCTACTGTACAGCATAGCGAGGACCATCTGGTTTTTTATTTTTTGCAAACCTATTTTATTTCTATATTGTATTTTTATAGACTATTTTATTTTTTGAACAATTCTCATCAAAGATATTTTTGATTTAAAAAAATAATTAAATTTTACTTAATACGAAATTTGTTTTAAATTGACGTTTCTCTTAAAACCACCAAAATTAATAAAAATAAAAAAATAAATGTATTCAATTAGTGAATCTTATGAATTGTTCAACGTTATTCTCGTGATGATCTAAATACAATTCTTTTCGTCTTATGATTTCGATCCTAGTGGGTGTAGTGATCCAATAAAGTGTCACATAGCACTTTAGTTTTTAAGTTATGAAAATAATAATTATGATTAGAACACCATGAGGAAACGATTAATTTATTATCTGAAATTTTAAAAATTTAAGCTGGCTTTCATAATCATAATAAATAGCATAGAGTTAAAAACATAATAATATATAGCATAGTGATACTATTTATTTATTATAAACCCCAGAAATCAAATACTCATTTAACTTAAATGTTACATTTGTTCTCAATTGCCAAAAATCACATCGATATCAACAGTTACAACCCGAGCAGCAGTATATTAAATTGTTCTTATAGTAAACACAAGTTCAAACAGGTACCAATATATTATAATACAGAAGACACGTGTTAGGGTGGGCCAAATGAGAACATATCTCTTCATGGACTTGTCACCATTTTGTATGAATTCAAGTATAAAGAAAACGATATCGACGTGCGTCACCGTCACGTGTTTAAATATTTATTCGAATGATAATGAATTGGCCCAGAATATGCCAGTTCAAAAAGGAGAAAAACTTTATTTATGTGACCAATGCCCAAAGACGTTTTCTAAATGCGGTCTTCTGAAAAACCATATGCAAGTTCACACCGGAAAAAGATCGTATTCATGTGATCTGTGTCCGTTGAAATTTTCGAATACTGGCAATCTGAAAAATCATAATATGCGAATTCACACCGGAGAGAGACCGTATTCATGTGAATTGTGTCCGAAAACATTTTCAACGAACAGTGACTTAAAAGTGCATATGACAGTTCACACCAGAGAAAAACTGTATTTATGCATGCTGTGCCTGAAAGCATTCAGTCACCCTTCCAATTTGATAAGGCATATGCAAATTCACACCGGAGAAAAACCATATTCTTGTAAATTGTGTCTGGAGACATTTTCTATGAGCGAAGGATTAAGAACGCATACATGCCAGTTTATACTGGAAAAAGAACATATTCTTCGTGCGAGCTGTGATGATACATTACATGAATAGTTTACTTTCAATAACAAAATTCTTGTTTCACAGGTGCTGAATTTCATTTCTATGAGTATAATATAGATATACTCTGAGTGTTCACATAATATCCAAGAATTTGGAGATGAGTGGTCTATTTTCATGCAGCATGTGTAATAAACGTTTCTTTTTTTTTATAGTCATGGCTTTTTTTTACTTACTGACAATCCTTGTTGAAAAGCAATTATAATATTTAAATATTTGAATTAAACTCATAACAAGAGGATGATTTGTGTTTTCTTTTCTACACATGTGATATATTTAGTTAATATCTCATTAAGAGTTGTAGAATCGCAGAATCTTAGGTAGAATGATAACTCACCGCTACCCTTTGATATGCAAAATATATATGATATTGTATATAATAAAGTTTTAAAGAATACAAACATGCTTTTGGTACTGCTACAGCTTATAATTCTTTATTTGTATTTTACTTGTGCATTTTAAATAATATAGCTATAATGTATACTAATTTAATAATTCTTATAGTGTTAAATAAGTTATATTTGGTGAATTAATAGTGTTTGATTATTAATATTACAAAAATAAGTTTGAGGGAATAAATTTTGGTTTTTATGAATAGAAAAATAAGAGTTGAATTATAGTTGATTAATGTTGCAAGCGAAGTGAGCGGTTTTAAACTTAAAAATTTTACACTGATTTAAGTAATGATTCCATAGCATATGATATTTTATGCGTACATTATACATCTGAGTAAAGTATTTCATTTCATAAACGCTTATCTACAGATCTACCAAAAATAGTACAAACTAGGGTTGGGTTTTTGACCAGTCAAAATCTTTTGATGACAATTGACCAGATTTTGACTCGTCAAATTTGTCAAAATTGGTCAAAAACTTTTGTTTGTTCCGTCCATAATTTAATGTTGTATTTAAATGAAAAATATTTATTTAAAGTTAAAATCATCAAATAGTAACAAAAAAACATTTTTACACCTATTAAATAATGAATACATACAATTTTGTTTACAAATAAATAAAATATCAGTCTTTATTTTTTAGTTTTTATTAATAATGTAAATAAACAGAAAATAAAATGTCGACATCTTTGACAGAAAATAAATTTCAACTTTTAATAATAATCAACAATCAACAGTTATTACTGATTAATAACAATATAGATAAATTAAAATAACTAAACTTCTATTAGATTAATAGTTAGAAATAAGTAATGATAAACTTAAAATAAAATAATAAAAAGTTACATTTGAAACGTTAACTGACAAATATCAAAATCTTGAGTGGTGAAAATATAATAATTATAATATGATAAGACCATGGACGATAATTTTAATAATTAATTATAGAAATATCAATGTAACCAACATAACGTTTATTAGTACAAAATGACAATATTGGACAGCAGATTTGTCTAAAAACGATGTTCAGTATAACCATGGAAGTTTTTTTTTATTTCGATTGGATTTTAACCGGTCAAAATCTTTGTGGTCAATTGACCACATTTTGACCGGTCAATTTTCCGGTTAATTGACATTGTGCCATCCCTAGTACAAACCATTTTGAAATCAGACTATACTCGTGCAAGAGTTAAGAAACGAAATTAATGTACATCTTAATGATGATATGTAATCAATTCAAAAAATAGAGTATTTCATATTTTATCAACTTATTTATCATATTTCTAACTAAGATTCTGCGATTCTACGATTCTAAATGAGATATTAACTAAATATATCACATGTGTAGAAAAGAAAACACAAATCATCCTCTTGTTACGAGTTTAATTCAAATATTTAAATATTATAATTATTTTTCAACAACGGTTGTCGGTAATTATTAAAAAGCAATGACTGTAAAAAAAAGAAACGTTTATTACATTGATTGGAGTTCAGAGTTTTATACGGAATTTTTTTAATCTAATATACTAAGTGTACAGGTAATCGATTTGTCGATGTATACATAATATTATGTGTTGTACCGACTTAAAAGTGGTGTGTGCTAACAGATAATCATATTAAATATGATAAAAAGTGGATGAATGTAAACAGTATTATTTAAAGATATCATTTCAGCATATTTTCGTTAGGTTTTCTCACATGAAAAAAACTAATAGGTATAACTCAAAAATACCTTGGAAATATTATGGTTAATTCTGCAGTCTATATTTTTTCTGTTTGTTTTGAGAAATTTATTTATTTTTGTGATAGGTACAATATGTTATTTGAAAGTGTGAGGTACGCAAAAACATAACCTCGGTCGACTTTAACGATATAAATATTGTTAATTTATTACGGTGAAACATAAAAACGAATAGTTCAATTTAACGCAACACGTAATGTGTGTAACATAATATAACCTGTTACAGTTTTATTATTGTTTTTTTTTTTTCGTTGTATAGTATAACAATGTACAACATATTCATGTTATGTAATCACTAATTGTAGTGTATTATTTATGTACAATTTATAATGCAAATTATTTACACTGCGGTGACTACGATGATTAATTATTATGGTTTACATCGTTTGGCCTACCACGTCCTACTGAAAAATCTTGTGGATCCTCGTGCGACAATCGAGCCTACGAGCATAGTTATTTCGATAAATGACAAATGAATCGGATACGATTCTAAATTCCTTAAAAACCCATCGCAGTTCCGAAAATTGGATCGGGTATTATTCAAACCGTGTCCAAATCGAAGTGTCTATAATATATCATAGACTGTCATCTCAACTGCGTTAGCTGTTCGATAAACGTCGTACCTATATATTATATAGACTACATGTATAATAATATTGTATTAATATATTATCCGTTCGAAATATTTTCGTGCAGAAAATACATTTTCCACTCCTGCGGAATTGATATAGGACTTATATCAATCCCACATCTTATACGGTCAGCTGTCGTGTATAGCTCAGTGTGGTAAAGCTTATACAATCACCGAAATCCTCATTAAACCTTGTGCGACTGATATTGCTGGATGGAAATCCAGTCGAAAAAAATACATACTATATTCTAATTTCCAACGTCTTGCGTAGAATTAACGATTTACCAACTCACATCAAATATGACGTAAAAAATATCGTCTTAAATGTAAACATTTTTTTTTTTACAAATTAAAAAGCAAATCATTTACAATTTATTCACAACAGTTTTTTTTTATGAATTATTGTTTTCTCAAAAGGACATTACTGATTTTCGGGACTTCGTTTATTTTTTCATGAACATAAGGATACTGTGAATAAAAAAGTTTGAGAACCGCTAATGTATAGATTATGTTGATGAACTAGCGAGAAGTATAAGGATCGTCGCTCGTTCGGCACCGATCGGAACGGGATTATGCGTATTATTTTATGTTCATACACATGTAGTATAGTGTTTGTATGTATGTTATGTATGTATGTATGTATGTATGTATGTATGTATGTATGTATGTATGTGTGTGTTTGCAATACACGCGCTTACAATGTGATACGAAACTTACAGCGTGAACGAATACGAATATTATTTATATAACGTATTAACAAGTCTTCTCATTGTCATTGTAACAATAATAATATTGTATTATAATATAATATTATTACGTACAGCGTGATTTGCGTGCACATTGTCTTATTTTCCGTATCGCTACCTATACTATAATATACGGTGATGATCATATCGTACTATGCGCACCGGATACACACGTAGTGTACATCATAATAATATGATTATATAATAGGTGTCATTATAATATGTACATTTTATATTATCGAAGGTTTGGAAATAATTTTCAACCGTGTCGAGCGATAATGATAAATATTTTAGGATAAATGTTTCAAATATCTCATTAAGTTAAGTAGTTTTCATTGTTATATATTTTACTTTGTATTCTTAATTATTTACTTTAAGTGAATTATTTCAATATAGATGTTACAATACCACATATACTAATACTATTGATATATTTAAACCTGTTTGTTTATCAATATATTACTTTCTGTATTATATTTTGAGATTAACATCAACTGTAATAACAAAAAAATATTGTAAACCCTATAGACGTAGTATGTCTTTAATAATTATGGTAACTGGAATCGCCCATTTAAGTGTACAAATAAATAAATACAACATAATTATACGTAATATATAATCTATGTGTTGTGACTATATAATCACTGTGTTGTGATGTTGGTACCCACAGACGTGAAGAGAAATCAATGGCTTTAGGGACAAACTTATTCGGTCTCTCCACCAACAGTCAAGTACTAATAAGCTAACATCCAAACTATTTGAAAATAGTCATTAGGTTATTGCTCAAAAATGCTACTTATCTGAGCAAAAATCATGTCAGCGGCTTATTAATAATTTGAAATCGGTCCCATATTAAAAATAAGACGGGGTGTACTTGGCCGGGCTCCGGGACTACAGCTACAACTGCTCCCCCTTCCTCTCATCAGGTCTGTTGGTACCAGGTTTGTTAAAAATTATCATACAATAAACATAAAACAATATAAATTTACTGGTACAAAGATTCCAAATTTAATACCAACACCTCTACAATAATACACATTACCACTAATATTGTAAAAATACTTTATTCGTAATGACTTCTTTCTGAATTTAACACTAATTTATTATTATATAAAATACCTAATATGTTGTGTTGTGTCCTTTTTTTATTTCTAATAATTTAATTCTGTCATTTCATATAATAATATTGTTTATGTACAATTCGTTTTATTATGTAATTATTAATTGTTAGCCACTATTACGTATACATGTCGTTAATGATATTTTAATATTCATGTTTATATATAATAATAACCTTTTAGAAATAAATAATAATAGTTTTTGTTGTATTTTACGGTCTTAAAACCCGATAGCTTTGCATATACTTTTTTCACCTCGTATCGTCATTACTGCTAAACAATATTTCAGTTTTTTTTTTAATCTTTTTATTGCACTTGCGGAATCAAGCAAACAGTGCGCGTGTACACTATTATAATATCATGTACTCACCTACAGCTATATTATATAGGTGAATAAATGCAGTTTTTCTCGAAAAGATTCCTGTTCGCCAACAATTGTGCGTTTTGTACATCTATAAATCAAAATACATAATATATAAGGTCTCGTCGCAACGCTATACGTAACACGTGCGGGACTCTGTAGAACATATTACATAATGCAATATCTGTACGTTATTAAAGAAATATTAATTTAAAAACAAATTACGCTACTATTGCGAATGATCCATTATACGGTTGTGATGTTTTGTATCTATTGTACGCAGTGAAAAAAAAAAAAAAATTATAATCTCATCATTCATCTGATTGTAATGTAATAACTCTACGTGCGCACCGCCCTCCGTCGTACTACCGATCAGTAGACGATTAACGGTTCGTGTATTGTATACGATCGATCTGCAGTTAAACACTTAATGTTAGTGCTTAGTTTACACACTATATGTGCAGGTATATTATTATGTTAGTAACTACTAACTATTAACTAATATAGTCGAGCGGTGAGTGGGGGGTCTACTAAAAAATATTGAATTTCAGTGGCATGTACATTTTTTTTAGGGGTCAAGGGGGAATTAGTAGAACATTTTTTTAACCTACGTGTATGAAAAGATGTTTCGAGGTAGGTTTGTTGAAGCTTAAACAAAAAAAGAAAAATATTATTAGATTTATAATGTTAACCTAGTCCACCTATGTTTCTATAGTAGCTTACTAGCTTGTAATTATAACTTATACATAATTCAACGACCATACCTAACTACAATATTTATTATATCTAATTTACCTATAAGCATTTAATCTATTCATTATCCCTGGTTCTTCTGCGTACAAATGTTCAAAAAAACTATTACCTAATAGTACCTAGTGCTAACTACTGATATTCATGCTCAGTATTTTTCAAGGTTTTATTTACACAAAATAAATATATAATTAATTTATTAAAATTTAAAACCTGAGGAAAAAACTATTTGAAACTACTTATTTCTGAAGCTTTTTTCTACATAGGTTTCACAACAAATACACAACATTTTTGTGCACCACCAACTGCACCAGTTTTTGAAAATAATCTCACAAACTTTATAAAAGCCGTCTTGCTTTATTTCAGAGTACGCCAAACATTCGCAGTATAAGTTTAGCCAACGGCGTCGAAAATTAAGATTTCTTGCTTTCTTTTTATCAATTAGTACATGTAGGTATATGTTTTTGGTGGAATCCATAAATTAGTTAGAATCTATACAAATTAAACAAAATATTCGAATTCAATAAGTAAACCTGTTTAAAATTCCTAAATATGCGTTTACGTTATGCTCCAGATGTATAAACCTTATATATTCAATTGTATGTATATTATATTATTATTACCTATATTAAATGTATTATGAACACTTATTTATTCGTTTGTATGACTAAAACGCTTTGTTGTAGTTTAATGTGCTCGGACATTATATAACGTCCATTAGTAAATAATCAATAAACTATGCAGCATGATTCTAGATTTTTAGTAAAACGGGGGGAGGGAAGGGGAACTATAGAATTGAAAATAATCAAATTAAATGAGACAA
Source organism: Chaitophorus viminalis (assembly GCA_025469195.1). Lineage (NCBI taxonomy): Eukaryota > Metazoa > Arthropoda > Insecta > Hemiptera > Aphididae > Chaitophorus > Chaitophorus viminalis. The sequence goes on from JAIPRK010001904.1 coordinate 16,683, forward strand.
CTAGGTCACTATAGACAGTAGATTATCATTTTATTAAATAACGACTTGACTAAAAATACAGCGTTGAAAATGCGAAATTGTTCACACACGTTCAGTTACTAAATTCCTCGATAATTCACCAAACTACTAACACATAGTGTAGTATTATGTACAATATGTTTGTGTAGTATATTGGTTTATTATGTAGTCAATTTAGATTTTGTATAGTTATTTTTCAAGTTACATGGCACATTCAAGTTCCGTCCTAACTGTAAAGTTTTCTAAGTTCAGAAATATTTTACACGTGGAATAAAATCAAAAGAGCCTATCAAGAGATTTTGTGTACTCCCGAGTAATTAGTTATCCAACTCCCAAGTATTTAGTGTGTAATTACAGAAATAGCTGTGAGTGTTGTTTTTTTGAGTTTCACGAGGGGGCGCATCGTGCATACCCATTTGACCTCTCTCTTGGACCGGTGTCAGTAGTACCAACATGCGTTTTTAGTAGGTACCGATGAGCTATTTATTTCATCCATATGGACCGAAAATGAATTGGATATAATCAAATGTTTAAGGTTTTGGAATAGGCAAAGATACATTTTATAGGTACGTCTTGGTGTTTTTGGTTTATTTCGAAGTGTTAGGGCAGACTACATAATATTATATAGAGTGTCTTTCAACGGATCAGGTACTTGAACCTTTTTTTTTTCCAGGTCACTATACTGCGTCGCACATAAACGTTTAGCATACAATTTTTATAAGCTTTTATCGATTCTTTCATTCATCCTCATGTATTACAAAATATAAGTGTAACGTCTTACAGAAAGCTGGGCCTTGCACTACGATGTCTTATAATCTTTTATTCTCACATTATAAGTTCCAAATAATGATAAGCTATACGTATTTCATGGCTTTAAAAATATAATATTGTGGAAACTATAAAATGTTATTTTATTAAATTCAGAGGTTTTTACTTAAACAAAATTGTATTCAAATAGTATTATATGATTACATTTATATTGCAGTTTAACGAACAATTTAAATTTTTAAGTACTTAATCTATTTATTTATTTTTTTTACCCATAAGCGTGCACACTTTAAAGATTTTCAATTATTATCATGTTATTTGTATATTTATATGGAATTTAAAAACAAATAAAATAACTTTTAAAATAAAAATGTGTTTGATAAAAAAAAAACTTTTTTGTAGTATGTCACGAGCGAAATGTGAGTCCTTCCAAAAAAAGGTCCTCATATATAAGTATTTAGAGGTATAAACATAACATATACAATTCACATGTTCAAAATAATTGTTTTTATTTTATTAAACCACTGCTAGTTTTTCATATTGTTGACACTTATATTTTAATTATATTTTATTTTTATTATGCAAATAACATCTAGTGAAAATCTATAAAATACATTTTTACTAGCTATCTTTAGAAATTAGATGTAATAATAATATTAGTTATATTCACTGAACCGTGATATTTTATATTCAATAAATTAAATTAATTCAAACATTATTTAATTTCAAACTATTTATTAATAGCCGATAGTAGATTTCCGTTCAATTGATTAATAGGTACTTCTTTCAACTATTGAAAACGATGATGCGGTTGAATAAGTATTTTATCTTGTACGCTTGACGTGACTGTGTATTAATTAATATGTTAGAAAATCTCCAAGGATTTTTCTTAGAAACCGTTTCAAATTCTATTATACCAACCGAATATTCCGGTCGGATCTATTGGTGTTCTTAACTATGCGTTTGGCAATTACGGACGATGACAAAGATTATATTGTACGCTCGCATGCAACACGGCTTACTCCGGATTATGCTATATATACGTTACAGTAGCGTAACCAACCCCCCTTGAACCAATTTGATGGAAATCTCGTTCAATGACCACTGGAAAAAAAGGTCCTATTTTTTAAATTTACAATTATTTTCACCGAGAAATTGCAGTTGCTACCTATACAACTTATTATTATAATTATTACACTACACATGACATTATATATCAATTAACTCAACAAAAATGGACAATTAGAATTCTTAATTTAAATGTATTATACTTGCATCTGTAGTAATAGTTTGTAACATTATATTATATTATAATCGTTTTCATCTTATCGAAAGCCTGCAAACACTATATTGAAGAAGTTGTATTCAGAAATAAGTATTACACAGTGGACAGGGTTAGTTAACAAGATAAGTGATACATATAATAAATTGGCATCGACATTTAAAATGTTTGAATCATTATATTTTTTGACGAAAAAAAATCGATGGAAACACTTTATACGCCCCGTTGGAAGAATTCTAGTTACGCCACCGAGTACGTAACCTGATAATAAGACGGCCGCGACGGAAGAGGATTCATGCAATACATATTATTATGTGTACGTTTCCGGCTGAAACTGACTTTTGGAAACAGGATGAGTCATGAGTGACTTGGTGGCCGTCAACGGGTGAGCCCCTCCTTATACACCAGCGTTTCTAAAACTTTTTGATGTTTACTTCTATCGTGGAACCTCTAATTTTTCTTTTTTTATTTATGTAAGAATAAAAATAACAAAAATAATAATTTCATACAATAATACCATGTGTACCAATGAATACAGAATATATTATAGAAGTAGGTACCCTCAACACCCCCCCCCCTCACTACTAATCTTAAGTTAGATTTTTTAAAGTAATTTTCTTGAACATTTCGAAAAAATCATTTAAGTTTCGTGGAACCCTGAAGTGATCACCACGGAACACAGTTCTAGAAACGCTGCTCTACACGGTGAAACGCGAGTATAGGCATAGTTGGATTAAACAGATGTAAAAGTGTGTGTGTATATGTATAAGAATAATATTGTGCATTTTCATGATGATAACCAGACGTGTACATAGAATTTTGTATGGTATAGATAGAATTTTTTTCTGGGTGAAGGGGTTTTGAAAAATTCGAAAAAAATTTTAACTATTCAATATTCATACAACTAATGCGTAATGCACCAAGTTGTTGGTGTTATCATTAAAATCTAAACCGTATAGGAATACAAGAACTATTTAAATATTACAGTAATTGTAGGTACTTGAGTAAATGTAAACAACAAAATGTTTAAAAAAATCTATTCTCTGTTTTTTTGTTTGTTTAAAAATGTTGTATCTTGCGATTTGTATTGACAAAAATCGTCTTATTATGTTCAATTATTACTAAAATTATATAGAATGACATTATGCGATTTAATATACATCATTTGAATTTTGATTCATGGTTTTTATTTTTATTTATTTTCCAAATATTATTACTGATGTTATTCGATAACATCAGTAATTATATTCTTAAATTGTATTATTTTATCCGATCATATATTTTACTTGAAAAAAATTAAGAAACTTACAAACATAATGCCATAATCTATACAAATATTTAGGTTATATAAAAAGTTGAATATAAAAACAATTAATTATAAATAGTTATAAATTGGTAAAATTTTCTGAGGATTATGTTTTTATATTATAATAAAATCTGGAAGGCCTACCAGAATGTCTTGATAACCTTTAGTGATCCTATAGTAAATCTTCACGATTTATAAAGTCACACAAAGTCAACACGAAAGCTAGGAAAACAAATAAAATACAAAACATTTCATTCTTTATTTTTTTGGACCATAAAACCTCATTAAAAGGAAAAACAACTAAAAATGACTATAACTCTGTATTCATTTTTTTTTTTTTTTATCTCAAGTGGTTTTTAAATAAGACTGCTATTTCTATTAAAGTATTTTTTCTCATGTTATTTATTGTTGAATTATGTAAAAGAACAACTCATTTGTAAAATTATATTTATGTACTATATTATAATACGAGGGTCGGAGAGTGTTAATAATAAATGTTAAGTTTCTAAAACATAATTAGCTATACACCGAGCACGTACATATAAAAGTTGTTGTTCGAGTAACACAATATTTTACTAGGAGTTGAAATATTTGATCGGAATTTTAAATGCAGAATTAAAAAACGTAAAATAAATATTCAAAATATTGCATACTCCTGTGAACTCTGAATAAGATATCTATATTATATTATATACGATACGCGTTGTGTCGAACATCTAGTGGTCGTCTGATCACTGCAGTTTAATACCGGAGTTAGTAACCGTCGAGTTATTAACATTTTTCAGTTAGTGATTCATAAGTTGATAATACCATCTTTTTACTACAATACATCAATACATACATTCAAAAAACTTTATTTTTTTTCATGAAGGACACTGTTTACAAAGTTGACATATTTATTTATTTGTGTACTACATATATTTGTTTTATACGATACTTTGGTCATCAGATAATCATTTTCATAATGCGGATTCAATCTTAATGTTTATCACAGTACAATGATTATTATCTATATTATTTAATTATTATGCCAAAGGAAAATATAAATAAATTAATTATTTTACACTGTCCATTTATGTTTTAACTTGCCGGTTCAATAACGTTCACTGGCTACATTCTGTAATGTTAAAAATCCCAGAGCAATAAACTGAATTTGAGTGAAATAATTGGTTTTAGCGTATTATGAGAGTGTAAAAGTTGATATTGCAACGTAATAGATATACAATGTACTCTTTAAGATGCACAAAAAATCTTCATACTGAAAAATATTGTCGTATAATAATGTAGTACGAATAAATAGGAAAAAACCAGATGATTTGAAAAAAATACATAATTTACACAAGAGTTAAGAATATTATGGGAATATAATGATGCAGCGGAACACTAGTGCACTATTATACAATATACCTGTTCGTACGTATATGAATAAAAATATAATATGTATACGTATTGCCGGTACAATAATATTGTTATAATATATATTATATTACATTCTTGCGCAACAATACAACGTCGGGTTTTTTCGTAAACTCATCATATATCCCTAAGCAATTTCACTCCGATGATCGAGTGCAATATATTATAAGAATCTACTTCTGGTCATATTCTTTTTTTTTTTTTTACTTTTGGCACCGTTGGCTCGTGCTCATTCACTTTCGATTCCATAATTATTATATTATTATTGACGCCATCGCCGCACGATCTACGCGGTACATTATGTTGTAGCCACTCGACAATACCGCTACTACTTCACTAGACACAGCAGGCACGGATCCCCAGGTCTTTTAAAATAATTTATACTAGGTAGACCATCGAAAAAATGCGAATGAACAATATTATTTTTCGCATAAAATTGAGAAATGTAACTATTGATTTAAAATGTTGATTATTTGTAAATAAATAATTGATAATTTTTAAACGGTATTTAAAAAAATTAGAGAATAAGAAAAAGTACAATTATATTATTATAATACGATGGCGTTATACCGATACCGTAATAATATTCCTTGTGCACGACGTGATACACACATTCGTTTTCCTTTTTTGTCCACCCGTACATCAAGTGGATAATATAGTGGTGCGGGTCTCCGCGACAGGTCTGAGACCAAAATATCGATTGCAACTGAAGGATAATATAGTATTGATAATATATATATATATATATATAAATATATAATGCAACCACACGAATTTGAAAACTTCCTAACAAAAAAATGTGTAGGTAGTTAAATATTAATCATGTATTGTAGTATCACATATTACATGGTATGTATGATTATTATTAATATTAGTATTATTATTATTATTATTATTATTATTATTATTATTATTATTATTATTATTATTATTATTATTATTATTATTATAAGTATATTATACTATTATGTCTTAAACGTGGGTCCAGAATTTCAACATGGGTGAGGGGGAGGAATAAAGCAAAACAAATGTACATTTTATATACATCTTTAGATTCTGGAAGGAGTTATTTTGTTTTTTTTATTTTTGTATCTATCATCACGTTTTGGGGCAGTACAAATACTTCGATTGCTTTATACGGACATTTTTCTGAAAGTAAAGTGAATGTAAATAGTACTGGGGCATATAAAAAATGAAAATTTTTAATACTTTTCAAAAGCATCGGGAAAAACCATAAAAAAATTGCGGAAAAATAGAATTTTTTACGCAAAACAACTTTTTTAGAAAATGTTTTTTTTCTTTTGCTCTCACTCATAATCAAAAACCCACAATTACTTGAAAATTTTACCAAAAAAACTATATACTAGTATTTTCTATACGTGGTTAAATTTTCAAAGTATTTTGACTTTTTTTGTTCTATTTATTAGACAATTAAAATTTTCGATTTTTCAATGTATTTTTTCTGAAATAACGGTAAAAAAATTAGGGTTTCCCAAAAATCTTGAAAATCTAATAGAAGGTTAACTATATTTGTAAATTGTAATTATCATAATAAAAGAAAACTGAAAATCGTATGACATATTTTTTATAATCCTGTAAATTCAAATTTGTGTAAATGACATATATTTCATAAGTTTCTATCGGACTTAAAAAACATTTTATTATGACCGTTTGAAATTTAAAAGTTCACGAAAACATAATATATTTTATGATATACCTATACCAGACTAATATATTATCATCTCCGTTCAGAAACCATTAATCTATTTTTTTTTTGAACAATTCTCGTACTAAAAGTTGTTTTTAATTTAAAAAAAAATTATCAAATTTGACTTTGCAAATGCAAAATTTGTTTTAAATGGAATTTTCTCTTAAAACCACCAGAATTAATAAAAATACAAAATTAAATGTATTAAATTAGTGTAAATTTTGAATTGTTCAACGTTTTTCTCCTGATTAAACACAATTCTTTTCGTCTTATGATTTTGATCCTAGTGGCTGTAATGATCCATTAAACTATTATATATCACATTAGTTTTTTAAGTTATGAAGAAAGAATCATGTTTAGAACATGAGGAGGAAACGAATATTTTATTATCTTCAATTTTAAAAATTTAAGCTGGCTTTCATAATTATAATAAATAGCATACAGTTAAAAACAAAAATATATAGCATAGTGACACTATTTATTTATTATAAACCCCAGAAATCAAATATTCATTTAACTTAATGTTACATTTGTTCTCAATTGCTAAATATCACATCAATATCAACAGTTACAACCCGAGGAGCAGTATATTAAATCGTTCTTATAGCAAACAGTTCAAACAGGTACCTATATTTTATAATACAGAATACACGTGTTTGGGTGTGCCTGTTGAAAACATGGAAATATCAACATCTTCCATAAATGCAAACACACAGACAGCGACATCAGCGAGTGTGACCGTCACGTGTTTAAATCTATACTCGAACAAAAGCAATTTGGCCAAAAATATACCAGTTCATGCAGGAGACTTTATTTATGTGACCATTGTCTAAAGACATTTTCCAAATGTAGTCGTTTGAAAAACCATATGCAAATTCACACCGGAGTTAATGCGTATTCATGTGAATTGTGTCCGAGAACATTTTCAACGAACGGTGAATTGACAGTGCATAAGCGAGTTCACACCTGAGAAAAACCGTATTCATGCAACTTGTGCCTGAAGGCATTCAGTCAGAATTCCCAGTTGACACAGCATATGCGAATTCACACTGGAGAAAAACCGTATTATTGTAAATTGTGTTCGAAGACATTTTCTAGGAGCGAAGGATTAAGAACGCATACATGCCAGTTTATATTGGAAAAAGAACATATTCTACATGTAAGCTGTGATAATACATTACATGAATAGTTTACATTCAATAACACAATTCTCGTTTGACAGGTATCGAATTTCATTTCTATGAGTATAATATAGATATACTCTGATTGTCCGCATCATATCCAAGAATTTGGAGTTGTGTAGTCTATTTTCATGCAGCATGTGTAATAAACGTTTCTTTTTTTTTACAGTCATGGCTTTTTATTACTTACCGACAATCGTTGTTGAAAAAAAATTATAATATTTAAATATTTGAACTATAAGCTCATAAAAAGAGGATGATTTGTGTTTTCTTTTCTATACAAGTGACATATTTAGTTAATATCTTATTTAGAATCGCAGAATCGCAGAATCTTAGGTAGAATGATAACTAAGTTGAAATAATATGAAATACTTTATTTTTTTGAATTGACTACATATCATCATTAAGATGTACATTAATTTAGTTTCTAAACTCCTGCACGAATATAGTATATCTGATTTCAAAATGTTTTGTACTATTTTGGGTACATCTGTAGATAAGCGTTTGTGAAATGAAATACTTCACTCAGTGTGTCATGCATGCTCTCATACATTGATATTTATTTGAGCACTAATCACGCTTATAGTTTATAGGTAACCACGACCTCAGTTTAATATCTTTGGATTTAATTTGGGTTCTCGGGAGGTGATAGAGAATACCGAAATACATATTCTTTTAATAAATTTCAATGTTTTAAACCTTTCTGTTAATACAAATTGAATTTTTTTTAAATAAATAATATTACTTTTAACTATAGATTCGAATTCATATATATTTTTAAAGCAATTTTTATGCAACAATTTTTTTTACTGTCTCCAAAATTGGCTGAAAATAGTCAGTTAAAGTTTTTACTTAAATTACTGATTTGTTAATGGTCATTGTGATGTAAAATGAAATTTAAAAAAATATAAGTATTATTGCGTGGACTAATAGTGTTAAACGACGGGCATTCTGACACAAAATCACCTTTTAACAATATACATTTTTTAACATAAAAACGAAAAGATGCAAATACTTGAAATGATCAAAAAATGTTTATATTAGCGTTTTCTGTACACGGTTAATTTTTTGAAGTATCATGACTTTTTTGATCTATTTATAGAGAGTTGACATTTTTTTTCTGAAATAACGATTAAAATAATTTGCTGTCTAAAAAATCATGAAAATTAATACAACAAGTTTATATAAAAAAAATTTTTATTGTTATTAAAAGGAATCAAAAATCGTAAGTCAAAAATTTTTTACAAGTGCCTTTAGTTCTAAATTTTATAAAATGTGTCAAAATTGGGATGATTTGCAATTTATTTTGTAGGTAATTGAAAATTCATAAGTTTTAGGTATGCATGCTTAAGGTTTAAAATTTTTATACATGGGAATCCATAAGTTTTTAATTTTTTTATTCAAATAACTATATAGAAAATGCTAATTAACTTTAAGAAAACAATTTTATGAACGTCTGAATTTTGAATTTTTAAGAAATTGCATAAAATATCAATTTATTTTCAAAGGATTTTAGATATTTACTATGATTCAATAAGTATAATAGAAACTTATAATTTTTCACAATCTTTTTTTTTTTTGTATAATTGTTGTTAATACTTAAAAAACAATAATAAAAACAAAATACTTAAGAATTTAATAGAGTATTCTGCAGAGGTTATTCTTACTGTCATTCAAAAATTATTGAAATACATCGCCACAATTATTTTATCTCTGAATTGTAAATATTTATATAGGTATTATTACCATTTATTTAAATACATCATAATATGAGTATATTACATACTTTTCCTTATTCTAGACTAATAAATCTCTAAAATATCTTTGTTCAGAGTCCTTTTTCGTATTCAATGACACATATTATTGAATTCTAATGTAATGTATTTATTATATTAAGCTATCATAATGAATGAGGGCCCCTTTACTGAAGTGGGTTGGAGGTCACTGTACAAAGGAGCAAGTTAGCATTTTTTTTTTACTAATATAACTCCAAATTTTAAATTTAAAGTTATACATCACAAAAATGTTTTATTATTATTTAACATTAATTAATACCGACCGTGATTATAAACCCGTGCGTGACGTAGATACTCCCGCCCCACGACGAGTCACGTCGTCATAAGAGAGCACTACATTCGTCAAAGTTTATATTTTACGTATTGTCGTATATGCCGCAGCACTAAAAATGTTTTTATGGTTAATAATATGATATTTAATAGCCAAGGAAATGATATGTACATTTATATAAGACGGCCAACGTCGCGACTTGTGAGAATGCGGTTGGTGTGTTGGGTCAAGGTATGTATGTGTCTGCGACTCGAGAGACGCACTAATTTCATGTTTGTTTTTTATTATCTCAATTGTGATATTGTAATTAGATGTATATTTTTTTAATAGCTATTTGTTTATGTATTCGTTTTGTAGAGCGTTATCCCCGAAAGAGTGGTGTCTAATGGCGCATAAAACCATTTCATAAATTCTTACGCACGCCAATGTGATTCAAGTTGATTTAGAGTTACGTTGGCTAGGGCACTTCGAATAATGTGACAGTCTGTATCGATTGGTGGATATCTCATGCGGTACACTGCCCTTTTGTCACTAAATACCGACTCAATTGTCACACTATATGTATGTACGTATATAGTTGTGAGTAGCTCAATCAGAGTGTTTGGAGTTTTTGTCTCGAAAATCTGTGCGAAAACGCAGTGAAGTGAAGTTTGTTTACGCATAATATGTATATAATAATATGTGTGCATTTAAAACTACAAGAACAATTGGGAACTAAAATTCACGGTAAATAAAATGGTGATGCATTTTTAAATAATAAATATAAGCCTTTCTGGTTCAAAAATAATTCAAATAACAAATAAATAATAAATAACAAAACAAAAGACAACTCACAATTTATTAGTGGAGCGTACAACTTACTGGCCAGTGGCAACTACCTGCATGAGCCTAACTTTTAAATAAAAATAATATAAAAAACTAAAAGTTCACATACGATTTAGGTTTTGGGAAATATAATCCTAATACAATTTGCGGTTACAAATGAAAGGTAAAGCTTGCGGTGATTTGCGCACACGTTCCAATATATTATAATAACAACAATAATATGATACACTTAAAGAACAGCGATTAAAATACCGGTGGTAATTGGAAATTATAAAACGGTGGTAATTAGCGCACACCAAATATAAATAATAATAATAATAATAATAATAATAATAATAATATAAATAATCATCATCATCATCATCAAAAATACTTTTGGAGAATTGCGAATACCTTAATAATATAATAAATTTAGCGGTGACTTGCACATACGTTTAGTTATAAAGGAATCAATAAAAAAAAAAAAAACACTTGACCATGAGAGTTGAAAAAATTGGTGTAATAATAACTATTTGAACACAACGAATAATATAATATAATAATAATATATAGTGATTTGTGAATAACAAAATGTAGTACAGATAATTATTAAACATATACGTTTACTATATGGTGGTTCGCACACAACAAAAAATAATTCACGCCATAGAAATACACATTTTGGCCTTTTTGATTGCATAACTCACAATCTTAATATAAATAATCAAAATTCACAAAAACAATGTATAATATGTGTAATAATAACTATATCGTCATCGTGTCGTCGTAAAAACTTAGGTACATAATTATATTCCGTTTACAACGTAGTGGTCGGTTGTTGCGATTAAATCACGCTTGCACGTAAATTGATCAAAACTCGCGAAAATATTATGAACGGTTTGTTTCGTGCACACATTTTTTATATAAATGCCCAGTACTTATAACAAATACGAAGCTTTTCGTCGATCACAATTTATTAGTCTCAGTATGCAATAGCGGATTGGAAGTGCTCATTAGGAATTTTGAATTAAAAAACATCGATAGCTTATTGAAATAATACGCAATAGTCAATACGAGTATACACATCATGTACTCACTATATGTTTATAATATTGTATATTGTAATGTATTTCTGTAATGAAATTGTATAATAAATAAATATATGTAATAATTATGTTTAAATTATTTGTGTTATAATTTATAGTCAGTGTCAGTGTCAGTGGAAAATAATAATTAGAAAAATTTTTAATTTAGTCTCAATACGTGCTCCGGGGAATCGTCAGCTATGTTATTTTCGGTGATTTCTGGGACTTGGTAATATATCTACCACTTTATAACATCGTCTGACTGTATACAAACATCATAAGTAAAGGTATTTCTTACATTGAAAATCGAGATTGCCTATAATCATTTTTTTTTTACATGCATTTTAAAATATTTTTACATTAACTATTCCCGCTTTTCGTTATTCATTTGTTTTTAAAACCTAAAAAATTCTAAACCAACTACCACTCAACCACCGCACATAAACTTAAGGTATAATACAATACACGTGTCTCGAGAGTTTCGAATATCCCCTTAGTATTCCGACGTTGAGGATGCACGCGCAGGACGCGTGCTTGCAGTAAAATATTCATTATACGTTTCGCCCTAGAGGGAACTATATACGTGCAGTCTCGTCAATCAATACCGATACACACTCAGAGATTTCCTGAAGTGCGTTCCCGTTTGTGAAAATTCCACATGAATTGTTATTTAAACGAATAGGTAATAAAAATGTATTTTATGTAATATATACAAAAGTATTATTTGGTATTACTAGTATCACTTTTTTAGTACTCATAATTACGTACATATTCAGATATTCCATTCAACATAAGTTCAGTATTATACAAATTAGGCAGATTTCTTTTATCCAAAATAAACAATTTTTTCTACCTCGTTTTCACTTAAGAGGATTGTAATAATCCATGATCTGTTTTCTCTGTCTATTACACGCGCAACATAGGAATTTAGACGTTTTCTATTTACAATGTACCGATCGATCAATCAATGTGATAATAATTATAGCAAAAATGATTTGAATTTGTCGTAAAGTCTACTTTAGATTGACTTTCTCAATTTTTTTTTTTAATTTTGTACTGAACATACACAAAAATTAATTTTTGTTGATTTTTATGTTTCCAATTTGTTTAATTTAATTTTGTGAAATTTTAGGGGACAAAATCAAAAAAGTTGGAAGGTCGATCTAAAGTAGACTTAATGACAAATTTAAATCAGTTTTCAAAATTCTTACCGCATTAATTGATCGATCGATACATTGGAAATATAAAACGTCTAAATTCCTATGTTTTGCGTGTGTAAGACAGAGACAGAAAATCATGGCTTATAATCCCCTAAACCGGAAAAACAATTACTTGACACATCGAGTGCAGCAGAAAAAAATGTAATCACCATCGTTGCAGTATTAGTACTGCAGTATTGAGATGTACATGATAGTACGATACTGATTAATGTATCATTGTATGCGTTAAATTGATATAATATTATCATGACGTCTGCGTACAATACATTATAATGATACATGTATTAACTATTAGGTATGGTTAATGGCGGAACTTTATACACAAATTTACACGCCAAACCGTTTAATGCGTATACACAATCTACGTGTAGGTTTTTCAAACATACAACATGAAATATTGTCATACATAATATATTATAGTAGTAACAGTATACCTAGTGTATTTTTTACTGTATTTTTTTTTTTATAATTTTACAATCGCTTTGACGTGTTTGATTAAATTCGAAGGTCGAGTGCACCGCATGAATTCATCAGATCAGACGAAACTGTAGCAGCATGTTCACCTGCCCGTACACGGTACCTACAGAAAAATGTAATAATATGCTACGTACAAAATTGCAGAGTGCTTGAGTAATAATTACTATAGTAATAGTGATGACCTTTTGTGCGTATTTAATTGTTTTATCGTTTATCATTCGCACTACTGTACACTTGAAAATATTTAACACAAAGTTTCATTTCCAAGTTGTTTTCCTTCCGTTATTTCGTTATGTACATTTTAAAAACAGCGGTATATAATGTTTAATATTTTGCATCTAAATAATACCATCAGTTTCCATTTTGCAGAGATTTCACGAGGTACAAGTCCTGCAGTATAAGATACAAATTTATCACCAAGAAAAGTGTTAACTTTATTGGAAAATCAAATCACCTCTTGAGTTTCTTGTGATATAGTGTCTATATACACAACTAACAGTGGAATAAAAACATAAAACATATTTTTATGGATGGATATAATATAAAAGTTCAAAAACACAAAACAATGATCCGGTGCCAACTGATATTTATCTGACGATTTATATTATAACACGTCTATGATACACTCCGTTTGACAACGTCTGCCTCTTGATATCAATGTTTCAAACCATTTGCTTTACATGAATACCTTATATATACATACTACAATAACATTTGACCGTATTAAAAAAATTCTACTACAAACTATTCGCAATCATATAGTATGAAGCCCACTCATTTCCAATCGTGGTGAGGAAAACGTACCGGAAAATACCCACGGGTCGTTAAAAAGACGACGGTACAGAGATTTATTACAAATCCTGAATCGTAATTGTGCCGCTCGAAGATTCCGGTACTGGATAGCCTTTCCTACCTCGTAGTGTACTCATGCTATGTAAATATTTCCCGTAGTAATATTCGATTATTGCACATATTATTATACTACACGGATTATAAAATTTCATGTTTTCGAGCCCCGCATTGGACACCACTGTTGTATACCGCTCTTTCTAGGGTAATGCTTTGTAAATAACCAACATAAACAAATCGAATGGAATAAAATATAACCAATGTACAAATAAAGACAATATCAAACATAAAATTAGTGCGTCTCTCGAGTAGCCTGCATACGTACCTCGTCGACCCAAAACGCATCGACCGCACTCCCCTAGTAGCGTCGTTGGCTGTTTTTTGTATAGGTAATTTACAAAAAGCCTACCTCAGCACATTTGCTTCATTGACTATTATATCATATTGTTATTAATAAAAATATTATCAGTATTGACATATGTGACAGAAATAAGAAAACCATTGCTCTCAATACTGAAATTATAACTCTCAATCAACAACAAATATTATTAACGCTCTAAAACCTATTCAAGTATTGGGTTGTACTATATGCCTTCTCTAATAAAAAATTATCTCAGCCTTTCAGTCGGTTATTCCTTTTGGCAATAAAAACTTGTGCACCATGGTACATCTCAAACCTCACACTATCCACAACGACTTGAAAATCGAAACAGCCTTAGTTACAGCAAAAAATTACTACAAAGTATTTCACTGTAGCAAGTTACAAAAATGCTACACAAATCCACCAAGTAGTTTCTATATGTACCGTTATAAGCCAGCGAATCCTTACCAGAAGAGCCATTCCTCGACTAAAAACACTGTGCTGGTGTCAATATTATCTAACTAATAATTATAACTGTCATCGACGTCGGTGGGTTCCAACAGTGGATATTCTCCCTCCTCGTGTACTTCCTTGCTGTTAGTTTTTGTACTAAATTCATCAAATGTGTACTCATTATATTATGCACAAAAAAAAAGTACACATCGTAAATATTATATATCTAGATGAAAATAAAAAAAAACCAAGAAAAGATAAAATAATAAGTAAATACTTTTTGATCTATTGCATGTTTTGTGTTCAATTAATTCCGTAGTGTTTCTAACAGGTATATTGTGTAATAGCCATCGTTACGTGTACATCATTATGATAACGAGGACCACGGGCATTTAGCGAATTCGCTTGGATTCGAACGGTATGCGAGCAGCAAGGTTAGGTTATATAATATTTATGCGTAGGTATACATGGTCAGGGTAATATAACGATTTTACGTTTTTTTTTTTTTGTTTTTTTTTCGCACGTAATTCGTTACGGCCAGTTAAGTGCTAAATGCGCAAGTTATTGTGGCCTACCGAGTGTTTGCACGGTAAATCCTCACCGACCGCACCCATACTTATCGGTCCGTTATTTAATAATATTATGTAGGTGCACACTTCACCCCGTATATTCGCGAATAATGTGCATGTACATTACATATACCGCAATAGGTGAGTTGATTCCCGAGACCTTTCTCATGTATTAGTTGATTCCCGGGTCATTAAGAGGTACGTACGAGTTGATTCCCAGATTATTATATATTTTATTCAATATTTAGTAAAATATTCAACCTATTAGAGTATTAGTATAACCCAAGAGACACCACGAGAAGGTTGGCTGACAAGTTTCTCAAAAATGTTTTTTTTTAGTTTTTTCATATTTTGAAAATCATTTAATTTTTATTTATTAATTATTTATTGAATTATATTATATTTATTATTATTAAAAACATTTAGTAATAAGCAGTAACTAGGTAAAAAAATATAAAAAAAATTTAGTAATTTAGTAAAAATTTGTAATTCATGTCTTGGTGGACATAAGAGGGAGTTGTGTGTGACGGTCGAACTCTTTACTCGTGCAATCTATTGATAATTGATATACAACAATAGGGAATCAACTCGTACGTACCCTCTAATAACCCGGGAGTCAACTCAACGGTGTTGTTGCAGGTAAACAGGTACCCGGGAATTAACTCGTACGCAGCCGTTGCCACTTGCCTGCAGCTTCTCCGTAATGTGTATTGTAAATAATCGTTCATTGCGCGAACAGTATATGATGATGATGCCACGGCACATTAACAGGTATCATGATGATCTGGACTCGTGACTATTGTACCATATTTTGCATATTAATTGTTTTGAGATATCCTGTTCGTTTCGGACGGCCATATTGTTTTATGAAGGAAAATACCAACATTTTTGTTGCATAATTTTTCGTACTTACAACTTTAGATGATATATTTTACACTGCGCGTATTATTGTTTTGAGTGTTTCAATATTTTACGCGCATATTATATCGTATCAAAGAAGAAAAGTTTATGAATAATGTTTAAATCACAAAAAAATACAACGGGAATAATAATAATACTTGTAATTTTTTGCAGATTTTAACATTTTTAGAGCATACATTTAAGCGCTTACAGTATAATATAATATATATAGTATATGAATGTTTTCTAGTCACGAGTGCTTAATATTGCATATTTTGTTGCGCCTACCACGATATTCTTTAGAGCTACAAATTACGAGCCCTGATAATGGCATATTTATAATCGGTTGTGGTATAGCACGTGATATCTAACGTATATCTAACCGCATTCATGTGCATAATACTGTTTCATTATACCCATATGCCCATATGAGTGCAGGTGCGTAGATCGATCTAACGATTTCAAGATGAAAACCGTGTATAATCACGATGTGCCTTAACCGTCCTTGACCAATACATGCACAAGTTAAAGGAGACGAACTACGGTTACGTTGTCAAGGGTTTGTTGTAGTGTCATAAAAAAAAATAAAAAAAATAAAATAAAAATGCTAAGACGATTACAAACCGTTAGGAATGACATCGTGAACATTAACTTAAAATGAAATGGATTTTTTTCTCGAAATATTTTAATTAAAAACCTTATCTAATTAATTTAGCCGTCATAATTAGCGCCTCAAACAATTTGTGTTAACCAGATGGATCTCTGGTGCGTGTGATTGCGATTTAAGACTGTAATCCGTGCAAATTGAATGAAACCATTTAGGTAGTAAATATATATATTTATATATAATACATATATTATATTATTTTATTATATTTATAATTTAAGATGTTTTTATATTTTTTTTATCAAAAAATTACACGTCTTAAACAATACTAAATACATCACTACGTTATACTTAATCGGAAACGAGTGTTGTGTACAATGTACATCAATCAGATTTAACGATAAACTATATATTATATTTGCAAACATTATAAACCTGTGGACACTTTATTTTCGCGACGAGTACAATAATGTACATACTAATTAGGTGCACATTTAGTTTTTTTTTTTTATTAAATAAATTCAACTTTTTACTCAAAAGTCAAAGTACTTTAGGTGCGTTTTATAGTTTATGTTTATACGAAATCGTCGATAATTTATCTGCTTATTACGATGATATTTTCTGTTTAAATTGTTGTAGAATATGTACATAAATGTGATAATAGTAATATTGCAGATTGAAGTGAATATTGTAATAGGACAAAGTAGGATAAAAAATGTTTATATAATATAACGAGTTGATTGAATTTTCTTTTACGAGAACCCAGTATATAGCTAGACACGGTAACATTGATAAAGTCAGATAATAATAATTATAGTTTATATTTAAACGAGTTAAGATAATATTACAGTATTAGTAGTATCACACTAATAAAATAATAAAGTAGCGTAACTATTATAGTAATTTATTACCAAGAGTAGCCGAGAAAGTTATGATCAATCACTAATATGCAAAAAACTAAACAAAGTATTATATATTATATATACTAGACAGCTATTAATATGTCCGTTACACCGACCGGACCGGTGACTGTTGCAGTACCTATTGATATTATAACATATTAGCATAATGCATACTAATATTACATGATGACCAGGACGCTAATGATTTTATCATTATCACACTGTAATATAATATTATAATGACTGACAAACACTGCCGCACGTAGATTTAATTGCGTTCACTGTTCACATGCATATGGGGGAATATTGGGTTGTGCAATGCATCGTATAAAACTGTATTAGTGCGGTGCATTCGGTACGATGAGTAAACACATTTTTATATACGCACGTTCAAAGATAGCACATAATAATAAATACGAAATACGAAATATAACATAATATACGAGTTCCATCGGTCTATATGTACAGTAAAAACCTGCTCTCACTTGCTTTCACGACAGTGTGAGAAAAAATAAAAATAATAATGAAAAGTAAAATATCAATAACAAGTTATTGCCGAACTTGATTTTTTCCTATCGGTCACGCGTAACACGAAACAGTATAGTTTGAGTTATACAATATTTTTATGATCCGTCTCGTCGGTACACATAATATTACAATCAGATGGACTAGTTTTTTACGTTTAATTATAGACACACATCATTACGCGGAACTTTCGAAAGTATACGAATTATACACTTGTCGAACATCGCATATAAGAGAATGTGAAATTGTATACCAAAAAATTCCCCCTATGAAATATTATATACATATATATAATATATATGGACGCTGCAAAGATGACATCAGACACGTTCAAGTCCAATGCAGGTCGGGGGCAGTCACCTCCCTATAGCAATTTTCAAAAAATTTGTTTACCATCCCTTTATTAATAAAATAATCATAATAATAATAATAAATAAAAACAAAAAGAGCTTTTATTAATATAGGAACATATTTTGCAACTGTAAGCGTTGCTTCGGTGGAAAGAAGCTTTACAACACTTCACAGGTTATTTATAAATGAATATACCGATTTTTATAGCACTTTATTATATATTTAAATAATATTATTGTTCACTAGTTTTCCAATATATCTATTATGTATTATGTATAAGGTATTATCAATTATGTTATTATTCCTTTAAATTTGCAATATATTTCATTAGAAATGCTTTTTATGGACATAAAGACATTTGCCATTTATCAACATAAATCTGTAAATAAAAAAAACTTTACATTATATGATAATTCAAGTCTTTGAAAGTATATTTGCTGTATTTAGATAATGATAGTTATTAGTATAACTTTCACCTAATTTCTCGCTTCTTTAATTAAAAACTAAAACCAAATGGGGCAAAATAGATTATTAGGACTGGCATTAATGCAGTTGCACAAGAACATTTAGATCAATATAAAATAATGTAATTGATAGATTTGTAAACAATAACCGAAAAACCGATTTTATCATATAATTAATTGCATTTAATTATTCATTATTTCTATTTAAAAGTAATTATTCAGTTAAAATAGGTTCCCCTCATGAAAACTGTCTAGGGACGTCCATAGTTGTAATAGTTAACATGTAGTCGCGAGTAGATAACCCAATGCAAGAGCAAAGGTGGTGAACAAATTGCGGTGAATAATTTTTTAAACATATTATAGCTTTTGGAGAAATTAAAAAATAGCGATATTTTTAACGAGTACAATTGATGTTACATTTTTCAATAACAGTTTCCTACGTGTAAGATGTTTTGTATGTTTTTTTCCTGTAAGAGTAACGGTATCGCCGGCGTCGGGGGTTAAACACGGGGCAGCATGTGTGTAGACTGCATGGACAACGCCAATAGGGTGTCACCCATCCGACTGCTATAGCAATAGCGATTAACCCGAGAATACTGCGGCCACACCGTGTCACATTATATAATATTATGTTTGACAGACATTTTAAACTTTGATATCCGACGATGAAAAAATAACTCTTTGTAAATAGGAATATAATTATTATATTTAATATATAAATGTGAAAATGAAAATCTTTGAGTGATATGTTCTCGGAAACTACTGAGCCGATTGTTATGATTTTTTTTTTTTTAAATTGAAGAGCTCATTGCGGAGAAGGTTTATGGCGTTTGATCGATTCTCTAACTTTAAAAACAAAAAAGTTATCAATTATCATAAATAATTACCTGTATAATAATTACATTTTTATCAAAATTTACTTTTTTATATACTCTTTGGTACCAACTCATGCAGAATTTTTATATAATATCCTCTTTGGAAACAGACAATTATATCA